>APFE030049236.1:94562-109822 GCA_000404065.3 Pinus taeda | reverse complement strand
ATTTCCTTCTGACAGCTGCATGTGCCACATCTGTTGCTCAAACTGAAGTGCTCCAAGAGAATAAGATAAAGTTTATAGTCTAAATATTATTATAAGCTAATAATATTTGACTGCTCTATAATTAGACTTGACAGTGTCACCGATGTTGTCTAAAAATAGAAGTCCATCTATTTTTGCCAACTTGACCAATCATCCATAAACAACATCTTGCAACTCATAGACATGATCCATATGTCTAAAAATAGACTTTGCGCCATAATTTGCCTGCGGGCCCACTTAGTGAAGGCAACTCTTTTCACTAAGCTCCATCATCTTGTTGCAATGTCAACAGATCGCCCCCTAGGCATGCCATCCCCACTAATGGTGTTAATTGTTTTTCTATGGTTCTCCTCCAAACTTGCACATACCTGCAATATCTATTTGTCTCCTGACGCCATGATTTGAGTTTGTAAAATTTAGGATTTTTATAGAATAAACTAGTTTTGATTATATAATGTTTTTCTAGATGTGGCATTTGTGCTCTAACTTTGTATCACATTGACCTATTTCTGAGCCTGTATAATTTAGGTTTTTTGTTATAGAATAAACAAGTTTTTCTTGTATCATGTTTTTCTAGAAGTGGCCTTTGGACTCTAACTTGTATCACATTGACCTATTTATGGTCACTTGTTGGACAATGATAAAATTATATTATCTTTAGTATGTATTTCCATATACATTTGAAATTTGGTCATTGTTTCAAATTATTTTGTAAAGAACCAAACTGAATCATATACTAAACGTTATCAACTGGAAATTCCCACCCTGTAAAAGTTGAAGGGAGTCTAGATAACACTAGGAAATAAGGCACTCTAACATTGCTTACCTCCTCTTGATTCAAAGCTAGTGATTGCTAACTTCTCGAAGGTTTTCCAAAGTGTTATGAGGCATTAAATTAAAGTAAACAATTGATTGGAACTTAGAGGTACCTTAAATCCAACAAAATATTATTGTTTTGTTGATAATATAAAATTAAATAGCAAAAAAATCAAGTTGGAATTGCCCAAAAACTGAAATAACTTATGGAAAACAATGCAAAATTTCACAATGTTTTGGACATGCAACCCAATGCTACTCCAAACTAAAAAATCCCTATATAAAGTTCAGAAAATAACAAGTACAGTAGGTTGTAATAGCTAATTAAATTGTATTTTAATGTATATTTTGGTATTTTGCATGCTTCCTAATGCACGTAGATCAAGAATGATCTGAAACTGAGATCGAAGACAATTAATAAGGTATTACAGACCTATGTGCATGGATTATTCTGTGTCATTATATGCAATGGATTGATAAGATTGCAAAATGCACAGATAATGAAGCAATAAGAAAACATAATAGATAACACATGAAACAACAAATTTAATAAGGAGTTCACCCAAAACTCCTAGGCTACATCTCCCGGTCCAACCTTCAGTGGTGGCCTCCGTATTATGTCTTCAGGCAGAGTTTTGTTTACAACAGTGAGCTCAATTTGAGTCTCACACACAAATAGAAATACAATAATAAGAGCTTACTTGAACCTCTCAAGTTCTCTATGAGTAAACAACTCCCCTAATGCTCTCTGTCCTAAACTTTGTCTTGGCATTTGCCTGAATACTGCTCTGCCCATTATGCTCTATGTCTGTGGCTTTTAAAGCCAACCGTGCTGCCTGTTCATTTCACATCTTCAGCTCTTAGTCTTCCTAGCCTCTTAAACGCTTTGAATCCCTCTCCAGTGTTATAAAATCATTCTTGAATGCATGGAGAGGAGGTGGCCACCCATTTCACAGCACTAGAGTGCTTCGGACCTCTAAAATGCCTATAATGGCCGCACTCTATTTTGACAGTGAAAATATAGTTTAACAGAGAAAACCCACCAAAAATGATATGTCAGACTTTAAAATTCCTTCAATGTACTTCCTTCCCCTATCGAGTCTGCCTATCGGTCGCTATCGCACATCGGAATGGCTCCATCTCTATGTATTTTATTTAATATGAAAATACATTAAAACACTGTAAATCCCACATTCCCATACCTGAAATACTATCTGATATCATTAATAAACCCTTTCAGGTCTACAACATCGCATCAGCACTTTTCCCTTTGGTTTTTCGTTTTTTCGTGAAAATGCGATTTACAAAGGAAAACTCAATATTTCGGACTTCAAAATATATGCAATGCCACCTATTATATTATCGGGTTCGTAATATCGTTTCCTTTATTGGCATCAGCCCCACTCCATTTCATAGTTACAATGGGTTGCGGTGATGGGATATATCGCAATCGCTCATTGCAATAACCCTCGGGCCATTATAAAGCGCTCCATTGCATTCTTTGATAGCGACCTTGCAATGTAATATGGGTTTTCGATTTGCGCGCTTGACGACAGTGCATATTAACTCTACCAATTCGCCATCGCCATATATGTGTGTTGAGTGCTGATATCCCTATGCTATGAGTCCCGATTGCAATTGCCGATCATATCTGGACCATTGATCGACTAGATTTTACGGCACCTGTGCATCTATTGTTCCATGCCTCCATACTCTGTTTTCTTCACGATTTCATGAGTTTTGAGCCTCCCAATAGCTTTTTCTTCCTTTTGAAGGTTTTCTCCACCATGCTAAGGGCACTCCTTTTGCGATATTTTCGATCCTTTAAAGGATTTTGGACCTTGGGAATGATTTTTAAAAGTTTCATGAAGACTTAGAGAGTTCTCTTGGATCCATTGGGATCGCGCCTTCCCACTGAAAATGGCTTTTGGACCACCAAAATTTGGTTTTAAAGCGTCAACCAAGTGAGGATACGGTTGCCTCACTTGTCCAATCTCTATTCATTTTTCACTGCTGGGTTTTGAACCTTTGAGTCTAATCCTTAGGTACTCAATATCTCTTCTGCGTGTTGTACTCACCTTCCTATCCAGAACTGTATCTTCCTACAACTCATTGAGGTATTCAGGAAACAAATCATCAATGGAAGGCAATTGACTTTGCTCTTCAGGATCTTCAATTAATGAAGGTTCAAATAGTCTTAAATTTTCTGCATTTACTATTGAATAGATGTGCATGTATGCTAGCAGATCAAGCCAAAAAGCATTCTCACCAATTTTCTCAAGTACCTTAAAAGGCCCATACCTTATTGGCTTCAGCTTCTTTCCTTCACCTTGCATTCTGTCCTTACTGATATATAGCCAGACTTGATTGCCAACTTGGAAGCTGTGCTCCACCCGATGTTTATCATGCCTTTCCTTGTATTTGGCCTGGCTCTTTTCCAGTTGCTCCTGCACTGCTTGGTGAATCTCTTGGATATGTTCAATGAATTTGGTTGCTTTGTACACATCATTGTGTCTAGTAACTGCTATATCTTTTTCAAGGACAAAATTCAATGGAGACCTTGATATGAAACCAAAACAGGTCTATAAAGGAGATCTATGTGTAGAATAATGTTTAGCACGGTTGTAAGCATGTTGCACATAACATAAATGTTCATCCCAAAGCTTGGGATGCTTGCTGCAATAACCCTTAAGCAACTAGATCACTGTCATGTTGACTACCTTTGTTTGGCCATCTGTTTATGGATGAAAGGCTATGCTTTTCTTCAGTTTGGTGTCCATTAATTCCCACAGACTTGACCAAAAATTCCCAACAAATCAGGAGTCTTGATTATATATTATGGAAGTGGGTAACCCAAAATGCACCCAGACATGCGGAAAGAACAATTTCGTTGTTTGTTTAGCTATAATTTGCTTATTACAAGGTATCAAAATACACATTTTGCTGAATCTGTCCAGAATAACATATAAATAGTCATGTCCCTTTCTATATTTTGGTAATCCCCCAACAAAGTCCATGGAAGCACTTTCCCAAGGACGGGATGGGACTCGTAGTGGAGTGTACAAGCCTAGTTTTCTATTGCTAGGCTTACTTTTAGCACACATGGTACACCTCCTTACATATCTAGAAACGGTTTCATGCTTTCTTGGCCAATAGCAGTACCTTTGTAACTATATAATTATTTTACTTACCCCAAAATGACTTGATATCAGAGAAGTATGTGCTTCCCTAATTATACTAATTCTCTATGTTTGTGGAATGCATAGCTTTCCCAAATGATACAAGAGTTAGTTATTAACATAGTAATCCAATTCCTCTACCTTTTTGCCATTACTTAAAGCTGCATATACATCTTTAAAGTCTATATCTTGAGCATATTATTCAATGTAGATTTCATGCATTACTAATTTATGCTTAAGTATAGTAGATGCATTTATGATTTGTTTGGACAACATATCTGCAACTTTATTGTGTATGCCCTTTTTATATCTGATGACTATATGAAACAGTTGTAGGAAACCCATCCACCTATAATGTCTTGATTGTTGCAACTTAGTTTGTGAGTGTAAATATTGAAGTGGTTGATGATCAATATGTATAACTATTTCTTTTCCCATTAAGTAGTGTTTCCACTTTTTCACACTCTGGACTCATTCATACAATTCTTTATCATATGTATGATAATTAACTACTGCAGAATTAAAAGTCTCAAAATGGTAGAATATGGGTTTACCATGTTGCATCAACAATCATCCCATGGCATAATCACTGGCATACATTTCGATCTCAAATGGTTGTTGAAGTTTTGGCAATGCTAGTACCGGTGTCGTACTATTTTTTTCTTTCAAGGTGTCGAAGGCTTTATGCTATTTTCCTCCCCACTGAAAAACCTTGTTCAATCCTGTCAAATCATGTAAAGGAGCTGCAATTAAGGAAAAGTTAGCAATAAACTTTCTCCAATATTGTGTTGCCCTTAAGAAGCTTCTAGCTTCTATAAAATACTTGGGCTTAGGCCAGTTTACAATGACTGCAACCTTAGAGGGATCTATCTTCGATTCACCACCCCCTAAAATATGACCCAGATAATTCAAAGATGTTTTACCAAATTCACATTTTGATAATTTAACATACAAATTTTGTTGCTTTAAAGCATCTAGAGTTTGCTTTACATGCTTCAAAAGTTCTTCCCATGTTTTACTAAGTACAAGAATGTCATCCAAATATACAATTACAAAATCATCAATAAAAGGCCTGAGTACATCATTCATTACTCTCTGAAAGTGGCAGGAGCATTAGTTAAGCCGAAAGGAATAACTAGCCATTCATACAACCCTTGCTCTGTTTTGAAAGTAGTCTTCCATGCATCTTGCTCTGCTAATCTGACCTGATGGTAACCACTACGTAGGTCTAACTTGGAAAAGTAAACAACCTCTTTCAGCTGATCCGATAGATCATCTATGTGAGGAAAGGGATAATGATTCTTGATAGTTATTTTATTCAGTGCTTTGTAGTCAATGCACATCCTCCACGAACCGTCCTTCTTTCTCACCAACACGATTAGAGATCCGCATGGTTATGTGCTTGGTCTTATGAACCCTTTCTCGAGTAGCTCCTATACCTGCTTCTTGATTTCTACATTCTCTAAAGTGGATCACCTATACATTCCGTTGTTAGGCAATGGAGCATCTTGCTGCAAATTAATCATATACAATTTCCCTTTTTGGTGGCAGACCTTTAGGTTCTTGAAATAACATATCATATTCTGAAAAAACATTTTTGTAAATCATCTTTTTTTTAGCATCACAACCCTCAAATACATTGGCTATTTTACGTTTCTTTTCCTTTACAACCTGTTGAAGCCCTGAAAATCGGGTCGAGAACAAGGGGGATACTCACCCAGTCCGGACCTTGGTTGACAGCTCCTTATCCGTTTGGTATAGTGAGTCCGACTAGGGATAATGGGACCCGTTTCCCAATCTAAGGGTGTGTGTGTGTAGAATTGGATGTTGCTGATCTAAAGTTTATACCTGAGCTACTTTAATCTAACTCTATGCTATTGTAATCTAATGAAAACAACACATCTAAGGTATGCTAACCTGGGGTGTAATTCTTCTATTATGCGATCTAAAGAGATTTCAAATAATAGCTGGTAATAAAGATTATTAAGCAATTATAAGAATAGAAATCAGTTAAGATGAACCACTTTGCATAAAAAGTTAGGCAAAACAGTTGTGAACAACATATCGCATAATAAGTTATTCACACATTAAACATAAATAAATGGCTCCACCGTACAGAAGTGCCAAATGGTAACACAAACATTCATGTAATAACATATAAACAACTAAAAACTATATATTCCTTTAAGAATATAAGTAGAAATGATCAAGAGATAAAAGTACCATTTATGACTGGTCCTACTCATAAGCTTCAAGCAACAATGATTTATATTTCCTTGTTCTAATATCTACTAAGAGTACAGAAGTGCAACATCAGTAGCAGATATCAAATGAAAACATCAATAAATCTCGATCCTTCCATTCATCAAAACCTCCTCTGAGGGTGAAAAAGTGCATGTTCTGAGGATAAGTTCTTGACAAATTTCGGGACCCTT
The DNA here is from genome assembly GCA_000404065.3 of Pinus taeda. Classification (NCBI taxonomy): domain Eukaryota; kingdom Viridiplantae; phylum Streptophyta; class Pinopsida; order Pinales; family Pinaceae; genus Pinus; species Pinus taeda. The sequence continues at coordinate 103,353 of APFE030049236.1, read as the reverse complement.
CTCTAAATGCATGAGAAGGGTTTAAATACTGTTAACTAAAATAACCTAATTACACAAATTTAGGATACAGTTTTTAAAATGACCGCCCTCTTTCTGAGAAAACTTATTTCTAAAAATTGAATCTAATTCCTAACTATCTCTGCATTTACTTCTTGATGTTGCGAGCATTCAATATTTGCCTGAGAAGAGTCAGCTGGTTGCTTTCCGCTTTTGTTTGAGTCAAGAAAATAGGAATGGAAAGTGTTGGCACTATTTTTTAGTAAATTAGAAGATATTTTTGGGGATCATCTTGTTTCCAGGTGATTTCACTGCGTATATACTTGGTAACATCCCAAATTTCCCTCAAATTGCTTTTGCTATCTTGGCTTCCGGACTTGCGAATGACTTGCTTCTTTGATCTGGGCCTTTGTGGTGTGTTTTTTGTCTGTAGCGCATTTTCCTTTTCCGGGCGTAAGCTTTTTCAGAATTTTGTAAACATGTTGTTCTTTGTGAGCTTTTTAACCCTAAGTGTTGGATCGCCTATTGATATCAGCATCTATTAAGTAATACTCTGGAACCTGTGGTTCCGCTGCATGCGGTATTCGTTTATGAGGGGATCTCTTCTCTGTCTCCGAGTATTGATGCTTTCCCTTTTTCCTTAGATGTTTCCTGGTTTTCATTCCTGCAGTTCACACAAAGGAAAAGAAAATAAAAATTACAACAATAAATATTGATGCGAAAGATCTAAGCTCTACGAATACATAAAATAATGTCACCCGTTGTGAACTGACTCTTCGAAAAACATAAAACTATCCTTCATTAACACTTTGGCGTATGTTCATTAATTTCATTTAAGGCGCGCCTAATTTTTTGGTTTATGGACAGTTTTCTTGAATGTTGGGCCGAGGAAAATTTGCACTGGGTGGTTCCCGCAACTTGTATTTCATTATCGCGTTATCGCATTTTAGTCAAGATCGTGATCTTGCAGCTCGCAGATCGCAGCTCGTATCATTGGAGCGTCGCAATTATCGCAAGATCGCATTTGATGTTAAACTATTGTGTGCTGCTTATGTGATGTTGCGATATGCGATGTCGCATATTGGCCATCGGAGAATTATCAAGATCTTCATTTATGGGCGCTTCTTGATGTATACGATGCGATGGATTTCACGTCGCTTTTTTCGCATTATTTATTGTGTTCATAAAGAAATGTTTTACTCTCTTCTCGCGATGTGATATATTTTTAAGGAGTGCAATACAAAAAGATTTTTTTTTTTTTTGAATTTTTTACTAAGGGTCCCCACTTGTTTAATGTTATTGCTAACACTAAGTAAGGAGGGGGGTTGTTGGTGGCCACAACAATGGCGATTCACTTGGAAGAACCAGTTATCTCTGCTTCCCTATTGAAACTTACTTTCAAAACATAAAAACTTTCATAAATTTAAACTTTGTTATGGAGAGATAGAGTACATTATGCTTTATTCTATCAATGATATTCTGTTTCAACCTCTTTTTATTCTAATTGTTTACTCCCTCAGACTTGTCCTTGTATTTACATCAGCCATTACTTGGTCTTGTAAGGATAAAATAACGTCTTCTCTGTATGCCAGCCTTTAAATTATGCTCGTTTGTCGTAGGTAGAGCCTCTGCTGCCAGCAGGCGTCCATAGCCTTGACATGATTACCTGTTACCCAATAATGATCCTTTATCCTGCTTAAGGTTTTCTACAACTCTCAAAGAAAAACCCATATTGATACTTATTGCTTTCATTTTCTTTTTTATTCTTAAAGAACAATGTCTTGGTTTGGTAGCCAAATTATGACACATTCATTCACTTGATTTACACTTTTGCTGAACAAGCTGGCTCGTGATGAGACCCCTTGTCTTTTGATTTCAACAATCTTGAGTCATTTCCCTGTTTTGGTGGACAATATTGACAAAGTCAGCAAGTTATAATACTTGTGATCATGATAAGCCGGCTCATGATGAGACCTCTTATTCTTTAAGATAAAGTGTATCCGTGGAGTATTCCTATGAATTCTGTGATTTTCTTTAGCAGGGAGGAAGTCATTTTTTTCCTTAAGAAAGTTCTGGACGACAATAATAGAGTTTGAAAATAGCTGTTTTACAGAGAATCCCTATTTTGCTATTGATACCATTCCTTGTGCTGATATAAAACAATTTCTTCGCCAAAGGTTGTTTTTCATCAAAATTTTAGAAGTTGAAACTAGTATCATATCTAGGCTAAAGTTTTTAACTGTATCTGTCGATAATAAAGATCAGGTTCTTTAAAAATTTTGTCGTTTATACAAGAGGAAAGCTCAAAATCTTCAAAGAGAATTGGTGTATTTTCCATGAATACCTATAGTAACCATTCACAACTGGTTTTATTATGAAAAAGAAAAGAAAAAATAAAACTTATTCTAAAAAAATAGAAGAATAATCTTCTATGGAAAATATATTTTAAGGATTTGTCCATTAACAGGCAGAGAATCCCTTCTACCTGCTAAATCTTGTAAGACAAATGTTGATGGACCTATGACTTCAACAATCTGAAAAGGACCAAGCCACATCTTTTGAAATTTTGTATGTTTTCCTTTTTCTTCATGTGCCTTATCCCATTTTAAAACTAAATCTCCCATTTGAAAATTTTTTATGGTCATTATGTTTGAATCAAAAGAGGATTTTATTAGCGCTTGATGATGAGCATGGGTTTTCATAGCTTGTTCTCGTTGTTCTTCTAATTTAATTATTTCCATCTATCTTAGTTGTATGGAGGAAGTAGGTACTTCGTCAATGTATTGTATTAAAGACAAGGAGGGAATGATTAAATGGGTTGGAAGAACCACTTATTTCCCATCAACTAAATTAAAGGGAGAAGTGCCGATCGAAGCTTTTTTTGTTATTCTATCTGCCCATAGAGCATTTATCAAAGCTTTATGCCAATTCTTTTGGTTTTGGTCAACTGTTCTTTTAATAATCCTGATTAAGTTTTTGTTTGTTGACTCAGCTAACCCATTACCTTGCGGATAGTAATTGGCCGAATATTTTAGTTTGAACCCTCTTTTAAGTGAAAATTCTGTCATTGCATTTCCAGAAAAGTATGATGCATTATCAAACATTAAAGCTGATGGCAGTCCAAACCTAGTGATTATAAATTGATCTATGAATTCAATAATATTTTCAAAATTAGTTGTCTTGAGAGGAACTGCTTCTACCCACTTAGTAAAATAATATGTTGCTGTGAGGATGTATCTATGCTGCTTAGAAGAGTGAGGAACGATCTCACCTATTATGTCCAAGCCCCACTGAGCAAACGGTTGCTCGATGTTTACCGGCTGTAGTGGTAGGGACGGTTTCCTTTGTCTCCCAGCAGTAGTTTGGCAGACTTGGCATTTCCTCACGTAACTGTGTGAGTCTTTGAATAGCGTAGGCCAGTAATATCCTACACGTAAGATTATATGTGCAGTAGCATCTCCAGCGTAGTGTCCGCCTGCTGGTCCATCGTGGAGTTCCTGCAAAACCTTTTCAGCTTCAGTTTTTTCTAGACATCTGAGAAGAACAGAATCATAATTTTTTCTAAAAAGAATATCATTTATGAGCTTATATTGTTTAGCTTTTAATCTCAGAGCTCTTTTCTTAGTGTGATCAAGGTGTGTTGGAGCATACCCATTCTTAAGAAAATAAATGATGTCAGCGTACAATGGTTCTGCATCGTTTAGGCTTACCTCACACACTTGTACCTCTTCAAATGAATTTTCAGAAATTTGCGATGCTCCATCCAACATTTTGCAGAAGCCTTGACCTCTTACAATGTTCGCTGGTTTGATTTCAAGGTCGTACTCCTGCAAAGCAGTGATCCAATTGGCTCTTTTCTCACCCACATCCTTCTGTACTTGAAGATTTCTTACCGCTGGAAACGGTACTATGACCTTGCTATGGGTTTTAAGTAAGAAAGGTCTGAAATATTTGACAGCTTTGAAAACGGCATAAGCCTGTTTCTCCACGTCAGAATAATTGAGTTCAGCACCTTGTAAATTTGAGCTAAAAACGCGATTGGAGCTTCCGCTTTTTCTTGATTTGATTGAGTTAGAATCGCAGCATATGATTGCTCTGAGGAAAATGTGTATAAAGTAAAAGATTCTGAAAAATTCGGGGTTGCTAAAGACGGAGCATTAATGATAGCTTGCTTGATTAGGTTGAATACTTCATGTTCATCTTGACCCCATTTAAAATTTGAATTCTTTTTAATCATGTTTTGCAAAGGAGATACAATTTGTGAAAAATATGGAACGAGTCTCTTTACAAAATTGATTTGACCAAGGAAAGATTGCATGGCGTTTTTATTATGAGGTAGGGATATTTCAGAAATTTCTTTGATTCTGTCGGGATCTATGTGAATACCAGATTTCGACACTATGAATCCTAGAAGTTTTCCTTCACTTAATGCAAAAAAAAAGATTTTTTTGGGTTAAGTGAAATTCCATACCTTAAACATCGTTGAAAGATTTGTTTCAGATCTTTGAGATGATCGCTTCGCTTCTTGGAGTACACTGTTATATCATCCAAATAAATCACTACAGACTTATTGACTAAACCCTTGAATGCGATGTCCATAGCTCTTTGAAATGTAGCGCCAGCATTGATCAACCCAAATGGCATTTTTTGATATGCTTATGTGCCCCATTTAGTTGTGAATGTGGTTTTCAACTGATCATCGGGACGTACCAGCACTTGGTTATATCCTGAAAATCCATCTAAGAAAGACATCAGTTTTGAGCCTGCTACTGCCTGTAGTATTTGTTCCATAGGTGGAAGAGGAAAATTGTCTTTTTGGCAGGCTTTGTTAAGATTCCAAAAATCGATGCAGATTCTAATATCTCCATTTTTCTTTCTAACGGGTACCAAATTGGAGACCCATTTGGAATGTCTGACGGGGAAAATTATTCTGGCTTTCAATAACTTATTTAGCTCAGTTTTTATCTACTTTTCTAAATTGGGGTGGGTTTTTCTCAGTTTCTGTTGGACAGGCTTTTCGTTATTGATCATAGGAATAGTATGTTGAATGATAGAAGTGTCGTATGTCTTTAGTTCATCATAATTCCAAGAAAAAACATTTTTATATTGTCTCAAAAGACGAATATACGCTAGTTTTTCTTCAGGGACTAGGCCGAGGCCTAGGTTAACGTTTTGTGGTTTATCATCGGTCCCTAGGTTTACTAATTCGTAGTTCAGCGTTGGACTGTAGAGCTTTGAATTGGTAGACCTTTTAAACCAATTTTTCAAATCGTATAAGTCTTCTAACTTAACCATCGATTTAGGTATAGCATTATCAGTGCTATTTGGTTGTATTTGTTGATCGTGATGGTCTTCGTCAATTATTTGATTAGAGTAGGATCCTTCAAAAGTGAGGAAATTTACAATATCAAGATCGTCATTGAATACTCTCCAATTTGTAACATTGTCAGGGATGGACAGTATAAAGATTAATTCTATTGAGAATCTATCTGGACTAAAATCTTCGGAGGGAATAAGCTTAGAGGCTACGTTAGCCAAAAGGTCTGCTCTTGCGTTTTGGAGTCTCGGGATTGAAGAAATATTAAATGCTATGAAATGCTCAGTCAGATCTTGTACTAAAGATTGATAGTGCTTTAAATGACCAGATAAGCAATGTATAGTGTTACGTACCTGTTTGACGACAATTTCAGAGTCTCCGAAGACTTGAAGATACTTGACATTCAACCCGATTGCTTTGTACATGCCTTGCACCAAGGCCTCGTATTCTGTTGTATTGTTTGTGCAATCGAATTCAAGTCTGCATGTAAGCATGGTCTTATTTCCTTCTGGACTAATCAGAATGCATCCTTCTCCTGCTCCTTCTTTAAATTTAGAGCCATCAAAATATAATTTCCAAAACAAAGATGTATTTACAGGTTTATCTAAAAAATTAACACACTTTGAACTATTAGTTTGGGAAAAATTTTCGATTTGGGACAAAACTGAATTTTCTAAGTAGGGTGATGTGTGAGCATTGAAATTTCCGAGAAAAGAATCTACCGAGTAATTGCCTATGATACTGTTGTTATACGCTATTGCTTCATTTTCTCCCTCCAATTCCGTTACTATGTACTTTTGGTGTAACTCTCGTTCAACCTTTATTTGATTTGGTTTACCGTTGTAGGGTAACCACATGTGCGACCAGTCGGTAGTGAACTATCCATGGAGTTTCTCAGACCAATCTCTGTTAAGAATTAGGCCATAGAATTCTGGGATATCAGCCACTAGAATGTCAATAACTTGATATATCTTCGGATTGGATGACAATCTTATGGTTACTTGATTAAGTTCACCAGTCACTTCGACTTGAGATAGATCGAGTTGAACTATGCGCACTGCGGATTTTTGTAGTTGAACATTTAACTTGGCACATATTGATTTGGGTAAAATATTCGATAAAGCACCAAAATCTATCAAACAATTGTGCACGTTTTTGTTGAAAATTTCATAAGTGAGGAGAAACGGGGGAGTGTGAGATCTTGATCTTCCTCCAATTAAGGCGATGTCGCTTGGGTCAATCTTATTGATCGCGTTGGTTGGAGGTTTTCCCATGTTGTGGGAAGCTTGAGAGAGTACAATGGTAGGCAAAGATGCAATAGGCACGGCATGAAATTCTTTCATCATTATCTTCTGTTGATGTTTCAATTTGCTCAATTTGTAAAGGGTAATATTAGCCCTATTCTTTCTCATATCATCTATAATATTGTACTCCATTTCATCCGACACTATCAATGTTTTTGGTGGAGTTGTTTGATCTGCTTGGACTGGGCTAGATTGAGTCGCTTTAGTGGTCGTTTTCTTTGTTGCGACTCTATCTTTTGTTGCAGGGCTTGCGCCCTTCTGCTTAGGGGTAGTTTGGGGAGGATCAAGCTGGCTTTTGCTTCGTGTGCTAACTGGAAATACTTCTTGATCTTCTTCTTGTGGGAGGATGAAATCCCACATTCCTTGTAATTCCACAACTTCTTCGTCATCAGTCTGCCCTTTGGTGGCACTTTCTTCTTCTTCTTCCTCTTCCTCGGATTCAGCATTTGAAATGGCATTGGGTGGCTTTATATCCATTGAAGGACCTATTTTAAAATCTCTATAGGGCTTTTTTGAAGAAGTTTCTGCTACTTGTTTTTTTATGTCAACCATCTCATTAGACATAGTTTTTAAAACTTTCTGCAATCCTTCCAAATCGAAAGGGTCTTTCGCTTGTTTCTTTTTGGAGTCTTCTTTGAAGGTGACTTTTTTAGATTTGCGTTCTTCTATCGCGAATCTTTTTTCCAGGGCTATTATGCATTTCTCTATTTCTATCGCCTCTGTCATGTTTTCAACTAAGGTTGTTTTATTTGCTCTGTCCACGAAGATTGTTGTGTTCGATGGTAAAGCAGTAATATACCATTCACATCGTACTTCTTCGTTGGGTTGGGAAGCAGTAGGAATTTTGTTGAGAATTTTATTGAATAGTAAATTGAAATCTTTGATAGGCTCTATAGCTTTGGCTTTAAGATTGGATAGGTCATTGATTAACGTTGTCGTTGATCTGTCATCACCAAACTTGGCGAGGAACTGATTCTGGAATATATCCCAACTTGTGATAGACCCGGAGGGTAATGAAAAGTACCATGACCCGGTTGTTCCTTGCATTGTATAGGGAAAAAGCCAAACAACAACGTCTTCATTAGTAACTCCGTTGAGATTGATAGAAAGCATAAAATTGTTTATGTGTTCTTCTGCTAGCATGCCTGCTTCAGGGTTGAATTTGGGCAGCCATTTCTCAGGATGGGCCGTTATTGGACTCAAGGGCGCAGGCATTAAAACTGCCCCGGGGTTGTTCCATGGAGACTGGGCCATCGTTGAGCTACTAGTAGAGGAAAGTGCAGAAGATGATCCTTGCGGCTGGGAAGATGAAGATACTATGATCGTAGATGATTGAAGAGGGGTTGTGGGAGTTCCGGTAGACGGATGGATGATGATTTGGGATGAAGGCAAGGGTGGTTCACTTCGCGGTGAGGTAGTTGAAATGGATGATGTAGACGAAAGAGTCTCACTGTCAGACTCTAGCAGTAATTTCCTGGCTCTTTTCCTGGTGGGAAGAGGCAACTCAGTTGGCTGAATGCCAAATTTTTCACTTTTTAACCTGGTCAGGGGATGAGCAGGATTGTACTACGAAGTCACACTCCTTTGAGATTTATCAGACCTCTGAGGAGAAATGAAAAATTCCTGAAGTTTGTGAATCAGGGATTCAACTTCAGGGGTTTTAATGATAGATTGGTCTGAAATATTAGGGTGTATAGCAGCATTTGATAATTGAGCGACTTCTGATTCTGGATTTAAACGTACTGGGGAAGTCGAGGGAGATGATGAGGGCGATTTACTCTCAAAATGGTATTTAGATTTAGATTTAGGTGCCATTCATAGTTCAGGCCCTCCTTCTAGTGCCAAATATTTTGAAGCCCCGAAAATCGGGTCGACAACAAGGGGGATACTCACCCGGTCCAGACCTTGGTTGACAGCTCCTTATCCGTTTGGTATAGTGAGTCCGACTGGGGATAATGGGACCAGTTTCCCAATCTAAGGGTGTGTGTGTGTAGAATTGGATGTTGCCGATCTAAAGTTCATATCTGAGCTACTTTAATCTAACTCTATGCTACTGTAATCTAATGAAAACAGCACATCTAATCTATGCTAACCCGGGATGTAATTCTTCTATTATGCGATCTAAAGAGATTTCAAATAATAGCTGGTAATAAAGATCATTCAGCGATTATAA
>APFE030049236.1:35277-94542 GCA_000404065.3 Pinus taeda | reverse complement strand
GAGGGTGCAAAAGTGCATGTTCTGAGGATAAGTTTTTGACAAATTTCTGGACCCTTCTCTAAATGCATGAGAAGGGTTTAAATACTGTTACCTAAATAACCTAATTACACAAATTTAGGATACGGTTTTTTTAAATGACCGTCCTCTTTCTAAGCAAACTTATTTCTAAAAATCGAATCTAATTCCTAACTATCTCTGCATTTACTCCTTGATGTTGTGAGCATTCAACATTTGCCTAAGAAGAGTCGGCTGGTTGCTTTCCGCTTTTGTTTGAGTCAAGCAAATAGGAATGGCAAGTGCTGGCACTATTTTTTAGTAAATTAGAAGATATTTTTGGGGATCATCCTCTTGCCAGGTGATTTCACTGCGTATATACTTGTTAACATCCCAAATTTCCCTCAAATTTCTTTTGCTATCTTGGCTTCCGGACTTGCGAATGACTTGCTTCTTTGGTCTGGGCCTTTGTGGTGTCTTTTTGGTCTGTAGCACCTTTTCATTTTCCGGGCGTAAGCTTTTTCAAAATTTTGTAAACATGCTGTTCTTTGTGAGCTTTTTACCCTGAATGTTGGATCGCCTATTGATATCAGCATCTATTCAGTGATACTCCGGAACCTGTGGTTGCGCTGCATGTGATATTCGTTTATGAGGGGATCTCTTCTCTGTCTTCGAGTATTGATGCTTTCCCTTTTTCCTTAGATGTTTCCTGTTTTTCGTTCCTACAGTTCACGCAAAGGAAAAAGAGTTACAACAATAAATATTGACGTGAACTCTCTAAGCTCTACGAATGCATAAAATAATGTCACCCATTGTGAACTGACTCTTCGAAAAACATAAAATTGTCCTTCATTAACACTTTGGCGTACGTTCATTAATTTCGTTTAAGGCGCGCGCCCAATTTTTTGGTTTATGGACAATTTTTCTTGAATGTTGGGCCGAGGAAAATTTGCAATGGGCGGTTCCTGCAACTTGTATTTCATTATCGCGTTATCACATTTTCGTCAAGATTGCGATCTCGCAGATCGCAGATCGCAGCTCGTATCATCGCAGCGTCGCAATTATCGCAAGATCACATTTATCACAAGATCGCATTTCATGTTAAACTATTGTGTGATGCTTATGCGATGTTGCATATCGACCATCAGAGAATTATCAAGATCTTCATTTATGGGCGCTTCTTGATGTATGCGATGCGATGGATTTCGCGTCGCTTTTTTCGCATTATTTATTGTGTTCATAAAGAAATGTTTTACTCTCTTCTCGCGATGCGATATATTTTTAAGGAGTAAAATACAAAAAGAATTTTGCTTGAATTTTTTACTAAGGGTCCCCACTTGTTTAATGTTATTGCTAACACTAAATAAGGAGGGGGTTGTTGGTGGTCACAACAGAAAAGAAGCCCTAAATGTAGAAGGTAAGGAGCCCTATATGAGCCATAGACGCAGTCAAGAAGGAGGGATACTCACTACCCTGGTCTCTAGAAGTCCTAGATGCAGTAAGGAAGGAGCCCTAGCATGATCTACACATGACCTAGCCATAGTCCTAGATAATCTACGCATGACCTAGAAGTGTTTCTCTAACTCCTAATGCAGTGATGGAGGAGAGGCCTAAGTGTTGTCCTAAAGAAGATTCTGGGACAACGTGATATAGAGGAGATTAAGGAGGCCAAGTTGTGTATTTTTTGAGGTCTTTTCTCTTGTAACAGGTCGGGTAAAAGGACCTTGCTAGGCCGCAATTAAGGCATCATTCTAGCGAGCAAAAGAAGGCAACGTGGGGCCTTCTAGGATCAGTTTTGAGGGTTGGTTGCTACAGCAAGAAGCTTGAATGTGTTCAAGGCTAAACGCATGTCTGTTGGGTAGCAAACAAGGTAAGGAACATTGTTTTGAAGAGGGATGTAGGTGACAGCTAGGACTATGGTAGGCCATAGGCCTAACGACTTCAAAACAGGGAAACATGGAAGTGTTTGGGTTGTACAGTGCCCAAAACAACAACACGAGTGGAGAGAAGCCTTACTAGCATAGGTCGCAGGTCATAAGGAAACTTCTGGGCCAATATTTGAGGACGGTTAGGGACTATTGTGTGCCCTAACCAGTCCTAGAAATTACAGTTGTAATTTAGTGACAAACATCAACATTTGTATGGTGTGTTGGCAGCAAGGTAGATGGGACAACAAGGACATGGTGCTTGTTGGAGCTTGGTACTTGGGACAGCAAGCTATGACATGGCACAACATGCTAAACAATGGGACGACAAGCAATCATAGGAGAAGCAATGGATGACTAACAGTGGGACAGCAGTATGACACATGGGACAGATGTGGTAGCATGGTTCAACAATGTCACATGGGACAGTTGTTGCACCGTGGTGCAACAATGACACATGGGACAGTAGTGACAGCATAAGGTGTAGTAGTATGATGTGTGCAGCATGGTCATGTGGTCCAACATAGTGATGATGGGTGCAGCATGGTGCATCACAGTGAGGTGCAGCATGATGACAAGGTGCAGCACAATGATAGGTGAAGGAGTCACCTTGGAGAATCAGTTGAAGCAAAATGTCTTCAACTGAGTTCAGTTATCTCATGTATCATCTTCGTAGAGATGATCTATGCTCTTATTTAGATAAGTCAAAGTGTTGACTTCTGTTGTAAATTTACTATCTCTCTCTCTCTCTCTCTCTCTCTCTCTCTCTCTGTTGAACTATTGAAGAACATATAAGAAGAATTGATCAAGTGTTTCCCCACATTGGGGTTTGTCCCTGGCTAGCGCCACATCTTATGTCCTCTTGTCTTGGCTTGTCTTCTATGATATATGTTTATGTGCTATCTACAATTTACTTTAATGCTGACGTGATTGCTAACCTGGAAAAGATATTGAGCTAACTATGAAAATTGAAATAAATTTCTCTAAGCATAGAACATACCTAAAATTAACATATCAACATGTCAAAATACAACCAGTGGTCAATCAAGCAAAAAGGGTGTGAAGACTCAACAAGAGCTCATGGGATGATCCTGAGTGTTTACGACCATCAAGGGGAAAACCAAGGAAGGCTCCAAAATTTGGATGCAGTCCAAAATGTTGGAGGGTGTTGCAACCACTACAACACTTGGCAATACACTGTTTGAATACCAGATTCTCTGTTTCGATTCATTTACAACACAGGGCCTTGGCCTTTCAAGGAGTATTGATTTGTTGTTCAGGTTACTTTGGCTTCCCCACTTACCCCATGGATAGACATGGTTCACCTTGTACCACCTCAGTTAAACATAGCAAAATTTTCAGCTAGATCACAATGTTTCAAAATTGTAAAGGGTAGTTTGTTTCGCGAGGTTAAGATTTGAAGAGTATAAGTTTTCATCTCTGGTGTTGCTTCGCTGCTAGCAGGCCTAGACAGTACCCCGGTGGAGTCATGCATTAACACAAACATTGCTCCACTACGAACGAGCATAGTCAATACCCCGATGGAGTTGCCTGCTTCACCTCTCTACGCATGAAGCCTTTCTCTTCTTTCACCTTTGTATTTTTTGAAAGAGGACTGTGCATAGGAACTTATTTATTTTTGGGGATTCTCATTTAGAATTTTCCCCTTCTCTGTTCCTACTAGTTGGATTAAGCTTGAACACACGGAGAAGATGAACGAGTACAGGAATGGGGTTTCCTACTTTGGACACAGGTTCATGGCTTGACCACAGCTTCCCTTGCATAAGGATTGTATTTTCTGTCCAGGCTTCATTGGCCAAAAGTTACAACCAAGCATAGAGAAGATGGACACAGGACTAGCCAAGTGTTGCAGTGTCACAAGACTCTTTAGAATCAGCCACACACTTATTCAAAAGCCAGAACACAATATAGGACAACACTTATTTACAAAACAAAAAATGACAAGACAACGAAAACAATAAGCATGCTTTGTACATAAGCGGGGCACAGCCCCATATCATTGAAAATAACACTTTAAATCTTGTTCATTAACAAGAAGGTTGTCAATCCTCCCATCAAGTGATTGCAAGCAATACATGTGTTGGCCAAGTTTTTCGTGACTATGTACAGACCAATCCATAGAGACTAGAACTTCGTATGTTTTCCTTTGTCTTCATGGGGTTTATCCCATGTCAAGACTAAGTCACCCACAGTGAAGCTAGTGTTCCCTGCAGACTTTCAATCTAACCATCTCTTGATACGGTTTTGGTGGAATGCACATTTTTCTTTTGATTTCATTTGTTCTTCCTGTAACTTTTGTAATGTGCCCATCAAACATTGAATCAAAAAACACGGCTTGCCTGGAGATTCTTGGGACAACTAGAGAGCAAGCAAGTAGATATTGCATGGAAGGATGGCTTCTTTTCCATATACAAGGAAGTATGGAGATGTGTTCAAAGAGGGCTTGGGTGTAACTTGGTCAGTCCAAAGTGCATTCACCAAAGTGAAATGTTATTTTTGTTGCTCGGATTAAATGGATTTTTGGTGATGCGAACAAGATTATTGTTTTTTGATTCGGAAAGACCATTACCCTGTAGGTGGTAGTTAGTTGAGTGTTTAAGAACAATACCATATTGTAATGAAAAATCATACAGTTTGAACGAAGAGAAGTAAGTTCCGTTTTCAAAAGCAAGTGATACAGTAATGACAAACCTCAAGATGATGTTCTTTTGAAGGAAGTTGATGACTTCCTAGTCATTCACTTATTTGAGCGGAACTTGTTCCAACCACCGGGTGAAATAGTCTGTAGCAATCAGGATGTAGTGGTTTTGTTTTGATGAATGCAGGAAGATTTCCCCAATGATGTCTAAGCCCCACTATTGGAATGATTCTTCCACTACAATAGGTTGTAGCGGGGCTACTGACCTTCGAGTTTGGTCGGCGAATCGTTGACAGACCGAACACTTGCAATATAAGCGTGTGCATCCTTAAACAATGTGGGCTGTAGAAACTAGATCTGATGACTTTATGCGTAGTTGCATTACCCACGAAGTAACCTCTAGCTGGTCCATCATGCATGTCATGTAACACTCTCTCTGAATCTTGTGCCTCCAGGCACCTGACTAAAATTCCATTGTTGTGCTTTCTGTAAAGCACTCCGTGCACCAACTGGTAAGATAAGGCTTCGAGGAAAAGTTCCCTCTTCTATCGCATGGAAAAACTAGAGGGAATGGTGTCATTCTCAAGGTACTTGTGCACTTATTCGTACCAAGTGTTTCCATGCGAAGTGGGTGGTGCTTGCTCTACATTGTACATGTCGATTTCTTGCTCCCAACCAGCGAGCTCTTCTTCTTCCTCTTGTGCGTGTACTTCTTCTATTGCAATTCTGCAGAGACCGTGACCCTTGACAATGTGAATTGGATTGATATCAAGATCATATTCTTGTATTCATGCCATCCATTTTGCATATCTTGCACCCAACTTTTCTTGAACAAGAAACACTCTAACTGTTGGTTGTGGCACAAAGACTATGCAATGGTTTTTTAGTAGGTAGGTTCTAAAATGTACCTTGTATACAACATATTCTTGTTTATCCACGGTGGTACAGTTGAGATCGAGTCCCTGCATGCTCAATCTCAAGAAGGAGATGGGACATTCGTTGTTTAGTTCATCCTTCTGCATGAGCACTGTAGCAAGTGAGTTGTCGGAAGCGAATGTAAAAAGAAAGAAATATTTTCTTAAATCTATGTTGTACAGCGCAAGTGAATCTATTTTTTATTGCTTGATATAGGTGAATGCATCCTTCTACTTCTTTCCCCAGTTGTAGACTGCATCCTTCTTGATCATGTCTTGGATAGGTTTAACAATCTACGCATAATATGAGATGAACTTCTAGAGGAAGTTGATCTTCCCCAACAAGGACTGCATAGCTTTCATGTTGTCTGGGCAAGGAATCTGTGTGATAGTCCAAACTCGGTCTAGATCAACCTTGATCCCACTCTTGGCAATGATATACCCAAGGAGGTTCCCCTCAGACACTGCAAATACACTCTTATTGGGTTCAAGGATATCCCGTACTTTAGACATCACTCGAGGATCTTCTTGAGATGGTGCAGGTGGTTTGATCACCTTCTGGAAAATACTGTCATGTCTTCAAGGTAGACCACCAAGCTCTATTTGATGAACCCATAAAAGGTGATTTTGATAGCACGCAGAAAAGTTGTGCCTATGTTTACCAAACCAAATAGAAATCTTCTGTAAGCGAATGCACCCCACTTGGTATGGAAAGTAGTTTTAAGTCTATCAGGTTCTGCTACCAGAAAAGGTGATATCCAGAAAATTTAGCAAGGAGAGAGAACATTTCAACTCCAGATATTGTCTACAAGATGTGCTCCATAGACAACACATGGTAGTTGTCTTTGTTTGAGGCCCTATTAAGATTTCATAAATCTATACACAAGCGAATCTCCCTGGACTTCTTCCTTACAGGAACTAAGTTTGAAACCCAAGTAGAATGTTGAACCTTGTAAATTATCTCAGCATCAAACAACTTAGTCAATTCTTTATGTATTAGGGGTTCAAGTGATAGATATACTTTTTCTGAGTTTCTGCTGAAATGGTTTGACCCCTTCTTTGATCGGAATGATGTGTTGGATTATTCAAGTGTCATATGTTTTCAAGTCATCATATGTCCATGTGAATACATCACAGTACTGTATGAACAGGCAGACAAAGGCTTGTTGCTCCTTTGTTGTGCAACACGTACCAAAATTTACATACTTTGGATCTCTTTGTGTTCCCAATTTTATTTGTTTGTGCATCAATGTAGAATTATGGGTTTCGGTGTTCCTAGGCCCTTTAAAGAGGTTCTGCAAGTCATAGAGTTTCTCAAGTGAAACCACACCATTGGGGATGGGGTTTCCTTTCTTGTCATCAATTGTGACATGTAGAGATTTCTCGTGCACGTCTTCATCTATCGTTGCGTCATTGAAGATGTCAGTGTTGGCCATAAAATGCAATATCTATTCATCATCATCAAAAACATGCAAATTAGTGATGTTGTTAGGAATATATGGCTTATACAAAATTTCAATAGTAAATCTAACCCAAAGAGGTGTCATCCTAGTCGCTGCATTTTCTAGATCAATTGTAGTTGCATTACACATTCTTGGTACATATATGATATTAAAAGCTTGGAAATTAGAAATAAGCTGCCATACTTGTTGTTGGTAACCCTTAAGATGAGGTGAGACATAGTTTATGGTCTTACGTACTTGTTGTACCACAATCTCTTAATCACCTACCACTTTTAGCATAGCAATATTGAAGCTAAGGGCTTTGTGAAAACTCAAGATGAGTGCTTCATATTCAGCAGTGTTTTTTTTGTACTCAAAATCCAACTGGCTTGATACTAAATTTTTTTTTTATTGGGCCGATCAAATCACACCCAGCTCCAGAGCCATCATTTGTTTTGGATCCATCACAATACAAGGTCCAAAATTCATCTGTACAAGGACCACTTGTCATGCTAGTACAACTACTACTACTACAAAGTACTATACAAGTTTAATTTTCACCAGTTGGGCAAGGAAGGAAACCCAATTGCGTAAGTGGTGGGGTGGGCCTGGGCTATGCAAGATAGCAGCCCAACTACATTTCCAGAAAGTAATTACCAAACAGAAGTTTTGTGACATCCAACAGTTCATTCTGGCCATTCAAGGGAGTGATTTGTGTTTCATATAACTCTGAAACAACACTCGAATCTGGTTGTTTCTGCCCTGGTATAGAAGCCATAAGTGTGACCAGTCTGTAGAAAAATATCCTTGCAAATTGGTAGACCAACCTCTGCTGAGAAATAATCCATATGCTTCTGGGATGTCAACGATCATAGTGTTGATGCGCTGGTGAACTCGTTCGTCAGGCAATAACCAAATGATCACATCCCAGAGTTCATGGATGGCTAGTACACATGTTCGGTCAAGTTGGATGATCTATGCAGTTGTACTACTCCATTGCGCATTGATTTGTTTAGCAAAGGAGAGTGGCATGACATTGACTGATGCACCAAAGTCAACCAAACAATTGTGGACATTGAAGCTGAATATTTCGAATGATAACAAAAATGGTGGGCATAGCAAGTTCGCTTCTTCCATGAAAAGCACATTCAATACAGATGCGAGTGACCTAGGATATTTACTTGATCCCTTGATGGAAGAGGCAACATTGTCTGCGGAGGTTTACCCAAGTGCACACAAAATAATATCCCACTGACCCATGAGTTTGATAAGCTCGTACAAAGAGATGTTCTCATGGGTCTTCTTCATGTCTTCAACAATATTGTAATCCAAAGTGAGTGTTTTGAAGTGAGTTACTCGACTTATCTTTCATTGGAGCTATCTTCCCGGACTTTCTTTGTGTTTTCTATGTTGAGGATCCCAGTGGATCAACTTTCCTGATCATTTGTTTGAACTTCTACTTCAATATCTCAATCACAGTAGGAGCCCCTTGACTTCTCAAGTTGTATCCACCTTTCTATTTTGGGGGTTCCTTCTCAGTGGTTGTTTTCTTTTGGGAAGTGTTTAGACATTGATACATTTTAATCACATGCTTAGAACTTGGAGCTTCATCAGATGCAACATCTTCTTTGTCATCTTCATCTCCCATCTGAACCTTCTCACTGGCGTTAAAATGATCATTCATCCTTGAAGCCACGAAGCCCATAAATCGGTTCCAATCTGCACAGGTCTTCTCTGAGTGTCGTGCTTTATGGAACTCATATAAGTTCTCCTTCAAAATTAGGTCCGTTTGGAACACAAAATTTGTACTTTGACATATTCAGCAAGGTGACTATTTTTGCTACCTGATGTCACATTCTTTCTACATGCAAAACTTGAAGGTATGTTGCTCGTTGTTGTCTCAATTGTCTGTTGCTTGAGTTCTACTGCTTCAATCGTCAAGGACTCAAGGAGATGAGTAAGGGTATCAATTTCACTTGTTTATTTTTCCTTTACCTTGCTCACAGCAGCCTAAGACCTCCTTCATGCGTCTTTGAAGTCCTTATTTGGTTTATCATATACGATGACTCCAATCGTGCACAGGTCTTTCTCCATGTCAATTGCTTCTTGGAAATTTTCGGAAAGCGTTGGTTTCATAGCTCGCTTAACGAAATTCACAATGTTGGTTGACAGTGCAGATGTGTAGCAGTCGACTGTGATGGAACCATGAGGTTTAGTGTCTATAGTGAAATTGTTCAAGATATGGTTAAACCTCTGGTTAAATTCTTTCACGTTCTCTTTCGACTCCATCTTAAGACTACCCAATTCTTTCAACAACATGGCGGGGGTTTTGTCATCAGCAAATTTCTCAAGGAAGATTCTCTTGAACATCCCTCGGTTATGAATGGAGTTGACAAGAAGGTTGTGGTACTATAAAGTTACTCTGCCATCCAAGGTACATGGAAACAGTGTACATGCAACATCATCGTAACGTACCTCAAGTGTCTGCAGATGTAGTTAGAACATGTCTAGATGATCTTCTAGCTTCACTACTCTGTCAGGTTCATACTTCATTAACAACTTCTCTGTGTGCCTTGGCATCTTGTGCAAGGCACCGTGGAGTGCCAATAGGCCCTATGTCATCCATTCCAGGTTTTGATAAACCATACTGTCTTCTTCTTCGTACTCCTCTTCTTCTAAATCAAACGGTTCAACCTCTGAATCTGTTGCTTAGTCTCTACCTCCGCCTCCTTCATTTCCTTCCCCTCCACTGCCTTCGCCAGACCCTGAGCCCAAGAGTGTGTTGTTAAATTCTTCTCCTTGTAGGGAAATAGGAGGTTCCTCTTCATTCTCAATAGCTTCTGCCAACTCTTCAAGAGTTTCAAGGATTACTTCTTCAACAGATGAGACTACCACTCTAGTGGGTGTAGACTTTTGCTTCCTCTGCGAAGAGGGAAGATTGTGAACTCGTGGGATCAATCCAACAACTTTAGCAAAATAACAGGTGATAGGATGGACAAAGCAGAGGTGATGATATGAAATTTCTTATTAGGGTTTGGGAGGTGAGGAGTAACCAAATTCAGACTTGTGCATGGGAGAGAGGGAGTTCGTGTTACTGACTTGACCAAATAATGGATACATGGGGTTGACAAGACATTCAGCCATAAACAACTAGCGACCCTCCTTCTAGCACAAGAAATGTTGATGGTGTTGGACCCGCCAACATTCAGGGGATCTCCCTAGTATGAAGTCCGAACTAGACCTCATGTCGTTTTATGTAAGAGTACTATCTGATACGATGGCCTCGTTTCCATTATATTAGAGATTTGTCTTATCTCTTGTTGTTTAACACATGAGAGTGTTATGCTTGTAACTTCAAGAAAGCGAGGTGAGTGTGTAATGTAACTCTTTGTTTAGGTTCTCTTACTGTTAAAAGGGGGGAGTAAACCAAGACTCTTGATGAGAGGAAATAGTCCCAACCCAGAAAGAAACACATGTGAACAAAAAAAAGGGTTTGTCCAGTGTCCAGCAAAATAGTCCATAGTGGATGCGGCAATCATGAAAACCAAAGTTCAATGGAAAACACGTACATCGTCCAATGGAATAGTCCACATGAGTATGGTGGTTGTTAAAACCAAGAAAACACAAAGATGGTATGTCTAATGTCCGGCGGAGTAGCCCACACGGATGAGACAACATTGATAAACAATACAACACATTTTCAACAATATGAGTACTAAAATAACTGAAGTAGTTCAACTATTTCAGTACAATTTAAGCAAACATGCATTACAAATGTTTAAAGAATAGTGTTACAAATGGATACAACATGCGTGAAAATGTGTTGGCCTGAGACATGCTTCTAAATTAAGAAAAAGATCCAAGACACATATGTACACCATACATCACTAATCCCAATAGTGAGACGCTGGAGCCATTGCTCACTCCTCAAAGAACAAACTACAAACTCACAAAGCTATGCAGGAGGAGCCAAGGTGAAAAGTCCTTTGCTCATACAATGAGGGGGTATATATAGCCAAGGGGCATAACTGACCCTTGTGACTCTTTGACTTCCCTCATGATTGTTTGACTTCCTATGACTTTCCGACTTAACATGACTCTTCAACTTCAAATGTGGGTCTCTTGGACTTCCACTTTACGTTACATTGATGACAACAAGTATGGTCCATAGTAGTGAAGTGGTCGAGACAAATCATGAAACAACTTGACATGAAACTATTGAAATGTACTGCGTGACTATGGTGCCCATTTCAAGTTGTTGTGTTGTTTAGTGATGGTATGCTCTCGATTTAACACATATTCACCTTTGCATGAAAATGTGTGTAGGGTCTTCGATGGTCTTATTCTTTTCTTGATGGTGCATGTGTATGTGTCCCTTTCACTCGCTTGCTCGATGTGCTTCATGCAGTTGATAGACTACGAGAAATTCTTCTAGCATGCTAATTTTTTTCCATCATGTTCTTTGTCGCGCCATGTTTCATCGATGTACCTGTTCCTACAATCTCTCATGATGAGATGACATCAAAGCCAAAAATCTCCTAGTCTAACATGATGCATTGTTTTCCGTTTTATTGTAGGTGACCGAGAGAGGGATAAGGCACTAAAACTGTGCAAAGCACAACACATGCTGGGATGTGAGGCTTCAGAGCACTTTCGGGAAAAAATGCGTAGATTCTAATGGGAGGTAGATTTGTGCAATTCAGGACAACAGTGATAGTTGTGGGGAAAAACCCAGCTAGGAGGCATAATTGCGTAGTTTCGGGAGGAAGGCTAGGCAAGGTGTCAGGGAACTGCTGGGCCAATCTGTGGAATTTTCAAGGGGAGCACTGGGCAAGTCATCCAGCTAGGATCTACATAGGTTCTCTGGGGAAGAGAGTGTGGGCCACAGGAGGCCTTGGAAAAAAGAGAAGCGCAATTTTTTAGAGGACAAGATCGGGTTGCAAGAGCTGCTGGTCAAAATGGCGCAATCTTGGGAGACATTCTAGGCTCGTACATAGCTGCTCGATTTCTTAGTTGATTCCAAAGTGGGGTAGAAGGGAAGGTGACAATCAACTCTGCTCAATTGCTGGGTTGATTGTAGAGGAGTCCAATAGGGAAGCCTGCCTAGCAGATCTGCGTAATTTCACGGGACAATGTAGTGACAGGCAGCAGATGCCTGTCCCACATGTCTACGTAGTTTCAACAGTCAGTGCAAGGCATTCAAGCTAGACACATTCTATGCAGTTTTGGAGATCGGTAGAGGCCTGGGTCACAGCTCAAGTCATGTTTCCGGTTGACCAATGGGAGGCTTGAGGGGAGATCAGGTGGGAAGCATAGAATGGATCTTGATTTCTGGGACAACTTTTACACAGTTCTGGGAGACAGTCAACTAGCTCATCTCTATAATTACGTAGTACAAGCTAACTAGAGGACAACCTCAAGATCTCCATAGTTTTAGGTAGCAGTTCAAGGTCACTGAGATCGGGTCTGATTCACGGAGGGTTGTTCGGTCAACATATTTTCAGGAAAATTGACTAAGTGTGAAAGAAAGTGTACTTGTGCATACATGACAATGTGATCACACACTTAGCATGAATCAACGACAAGACACCTCAAACCAACAAGAAAACATGTGCTCAGTGAGGCTAACTCAAAGGTTAAGATGTAAAAGTGCGATAGTTGAGATATGTCTTCGAACGACTGTGACGACACTTGTGCGAAAATTCTTACAAATTTGTGTGTGAGTGTGATCGATGTCAACAGAGTGAAAACAACTCATACACACAAAGAAAAACCTTCAAAATTACTAGAACGAACTCGCAAGCATGACATAGCAATCAACATGCCAAAAGACAATCGGTGGTCAATCAGGAAAAAAGTGTGTGAAGACTTGACAAGAGCTCATGGGATGAGCTGAGTGTTTGCAACCATCAAGGGGAAAACCAAAGAAGGCTCTAAAATTTGGATACAAAATTTTGGAGGGTTTTGAAGCTGCTACAACACAACCTCATCGGGACGAAACTTTCAAGTGTCTTTGTCAACCATTTTGGAGGACCCTTTTGAGATGGCCTAGGCTTCTCAGTTGAATGAGACGGGGTTGAATCAATATTTAGTCTCCCATTTCTATCAATCACATCACTGAAAGTGTCATCAGTGGTTGGAGCTTCATGTGGGGGAGAGAGTGCTTCAGAAGAAGATTCCAAATATTGATCCAATATAGGAATCCCCCCTTCAAGATGTGGAATCTCATTATCAAACTCTTGAAAATATTTTTCATGTCTAAATCTATCCAAGCGATCAAGTTGTTGCTCAACAACGTTGTCAGCCTTAGAAGATTCAAGAAAGATCACATCTCTAGATATTATAAACTTCTTATTGACTTCATCATAGAGACGATATGCTTTAGAGGTATTTGAGTACCCCAAGAAGATAGACTTGTGACTCCTTGCATCGAGTTTGTTTCTTTGTTCCTTAGGTATCAAGGCATAATAAGTGGAACCAAAAACCCAGAGATGTCTCACCGAAGGAATGTGGCCATACCACATTTCATAGGGAGTCTTGTTTTTTTATAGAATTAGATGGACACATATTCTTTATATACACGTCACGTAGAACTGCATCAACCCAAAACATCAGTTTAACATTCTTCTAAAACATCATGGAACGTACCATATTTAAGATAGTCCTATTCATTCTTTCAACTACTCCATTATGTTGGGGATTATAAGGTGCAATGGATTTATGTTTGATCCCATGCTAGCGAATATAGTTTTCAAATTCATTTGAAGTGTATTATTTTCCATTATCCATTTGAATAGAGACAATATGAGATTGTGCATTATTTTCAATCCATGCATGAAAGTTCTTGAATGTTTCAAAAGCTTCAGACTTGTTCTTCAATAAATAAACCCAACACTTTCTGGTGTAGTCATCAATAAATGTCATCATATATTTACTACCATTTTCATAAGGAACAAGCATTAGGTCACATAAATCGGAATGAATGATTTCAATTTTTCTATGTGCTCTAGAATGAGAATCATGAAAAGATTGTTTGTTGTGCTTTCCTAAGATACAAGCACCACATTGCTTAAGTTTCCTAGGAATTGTAGGCAAACTAGTAACACCATTTTTCCTCAACAAAAGAATGTTGTCATAGTTCAAGTGTCCAAATATAGCATGCTATAAAAGACTTGAAAAAAATGTACCTTCATCATAGTGAGAACTGTATGAGAAGATATGTGCATGAACAGAGGTTCCTTGCAGCTTCAAAAGTCTCTCTTCTTCTATCCTTGTCATGACAAGTGAGTGATCTGATGCTTTTCTGACCTCAACCTTGCCATCAAATATATGATTGGAGTGTCCTTGCTGGCGGATGTGGACCAAATACAACAAGTTTCTCCTCAGCTCCAGGAGGTATAGAACATCATGTAGAATAAAGTCTAAAAGACCAGGCAGTTTGAGCCTGATGGTGCCATGCCCTGATGGCTTGAGTTTTGACTTGTCTACAAAGTATACTTCTTCATCAACATTGTTAGTGAATTCTTCAACGAAATCTATCGTGAAATTCATGTGGAAATTTGCTCCTCAATCAAGCAACCAATCATCTTTCCATGAAGCAAGTGAAGCATTGAATAAGTCTTCAGTTACTCCAATGTTGCAGTGTACCACAACATAATGAGAAGATTTAGGTGTTTTACCTTCTCCTTTGTTAGGTTTTTTACCTTTTCCTTCATTTCTTTCCTGCTCAATTCTGTCGCAAGGCAGCTTAATTGTGGATGCATCATGTAGATCTATATTGCATCGTATGCAATGAAGATCAAACTTTTCTCCTTGGAACTATCTAGCCCCCTTGCCTCTAAAATTCCTCCTTCCTCTTCCTCTTTGGCCACCTCTTCCTCTAGAAGAATATTGTGCATGGTTCTTCTCCTTTTATGCAAGGCATGTAGCTTCTTCAATAGAATGAGGATTTGTCTTCTTCCAAAAATCCTTCTCTCTCTCAACAAACTTCTTCTCAAGGGAGTTAAACGTAATCTCCTTAAGATTGCCACTTGCTTGCAATGACTCAAGATAATGTGAATAGGTGGGATATAGTGCCTTGGCATAAGCTATCAGAGGAATGTCTATTTCAACACCAATGGTTTTTATGTCATGTGTAATGGATCGTACTTCTGATGCTAAGGCAAGAGGGTCGTCATTTTTCAATTCAAGACTGAACAACTTAATTATCAATTGAACAACTTCAAGTTCAGAGTGTGATTCATGAAATTCATTCAACTTTTTTAAATCTTCAAAGGAATTTGAGAATGGAGAAATTTGGCTACTCGCCTCTTCATTTATTGACGCTGCAATCAATGCATAGGCCTTTCTATTCTTGTTTTCCCAAATGACAAGCTCCTTATCTAAAGTGGTCTTTTTAGATGCATTGTCTCCTTCTCCTTCACAAACCCCTTTCCACAAATCATTGAAAATGAGGGTGTGTTTTATCTTCTGGGACCACTCAAGATAGTTCTCTTTGCCAGAGAAAACCACTCCAACTATAGAGATAAGTAAATGCATTATAAAATATGAATTGGACCCAAAACACTGGCAATAAAAATTGATGTCTTTATAATCAAAGTAATTGGTTGTCTTCAAAAATCTTCAACTAAAAATATAAGCTCTCAAATATACCTCCATACAATTTCATTACCATATAGAAAAGGGAGTGAATAACACATACCATACTACAAGCACTCCATGAACATTATGCTCCAACACAAAGAATTACAGATAATATAAGGTCATCACAATTAACTCAACATACTTTCCATATATCCCATCACAACATATGCACTTCATATTATACTATACACCATCACTTTATATCATATGCACTTTATATGATCCAAAAACTTTAACGAAGGTATTCAAAAGGAATTCAACCATATGCATTCAAAAGGCATTCAACCGTATGCATTCAATAAAAAAATTGACCACTGCAACAAGGAATCACGACCATCGCAACATAAAAGGCCAACGCACTATTCAACCAACTTTGTCCATCGCCCGAAGCAAACATAAATGCACATCAATTAGTCAATATAGCAGAGCATATATACTAGTTCAACGGTTCAATCATTGTGTATATAATGAAAATTGTTCCACGCTCACCACACCATATGTATCACAACACCAATCATTGTTCTCATATAGAAAATATAACACTTCATATTCTTATGCTACGGTGCCTTTAGTCACATGGCTTCCATAGTTCACAGGAGCACACGTGCCATCCAACATATCATTTCCAAAGCCAAGTTCTGAGACAATGTTTAATGTGGGGCAGTGTACATTTTTAGGCACAAACCCTCGATCAATTTTACAATAAGTCACCAAATCGATCGACACATATTCAATGTGGGAAAATGTATTAGAAAAGCAGCAACGACAGATAAATTAAACCCAAGAACATATCTCAAAAGTGCAGCGACAAACAATTACTTCCCTTGGACAATAATGGGATACACAAAAGGAAGAATTTGGGAAGCAAATTAAGATCAATGTTTAAAGGGAGAGCGAACAAGGAGGATCGAAAAAAAAAATGTGAAGGTTTGCATCAAAGAATCGACAGAGCATTTAGTGCGCAATGAAGGAAATCACAGACAGATTTTTTGTCAAGGGGGAGAGGAGTTACAAGGAGCGGAAAACTAAAAAAAGAGGTTGGCTCTATAACATGTTAGTTCAGGAGGTAACTCCACTAATTGTATTGTATTTTGCATTAAGATTGAACATGAATATATACATGGAGATGCAGACTATTGGGTTTCATATCCGAGTGTCTCTTAGTCTTCCAATTCTTCTTTATTTTCCTATTTACAATATTTACATGGATTTCCCTGATCCCAAAAATTAGGTGTCAACAGAACCAATGGCCTCCTGATCTATAGTCGAATTCTCTACCACTAAGCTATAGGCCCAATTGCATAATGTGTTGAACCTCCTCAAATTGATGTGCCAATCACTAAGTCAACCCATCATCCCCATCCTAAGAAATTCTATTGGAAGTTTGACAACGAATTATGTAAATATGAGTAATAATTGTATTAGTTACTACCAGTTAGTTTTATACTGAAATAGCAGTTATGTAACGAAGGAGGCATGTACAAAACTAGTGAATGCCCGAGAAATGTAATCATGGAGAATAATTATTGATTGAATAGAGAATCCAATCCCTTTCCCCGTGGATGTTTCCTTGACACCTTGTCAAGGTTTTACCACGTAAATCCTGTGTTATTACTTTTGTGTGTGAATTCAGTTTTCCAATCAGTTATATGTTTTTCTTGGTCAATGTATAACTAGATGCTTTTCTTTCTTTCCTCATTTCCCCTATTCGAACTACAAATGGTATCAGAGCAATTTTCCTGTGCATGAGCCTATCGCTGTTGAGGGAGAGAACTCATTGCTTGAGCATCGCTGTTGAGAAAGTCTTATGCGTGTGCGTGAAGCGTGGCTAAGCATCGTTGTAGAGGAAGTCGGCTCCCATTGCTGGCTTAATCGCATTTCTGTGTGGAAGGTGTGAAGCATGTTTGAGTTGCTTGCTTAAAAGAGAGGAAGTTGCGTGGCTGAGGGTGGCTGCGTGAACTCCATTGCTACCTGCGTAAAGGAGAGGAGGACGAGCCTGCAGATGTCATTGCTGGACGTAAAGACCAAAGCTGACTGTGCTGCATGTTAAGTTGTGTTGTGTGTTAAGCTGTTGTGAGTTGTTGCGTGCTAGGGAGGAGGAGCTAAATGTGGAACAAAGAGGAGTTTGGAACAGTGAAGAGACACAAACCCTGTCTACGTGAAGCCCTCTGTATTTTTTTTGTGTGCAAGAGACGCTGCTAGACCAACGTTGCCACTTGTGTGAAGACCGGAGTGCGTTTTGCTGCGTGTTAAAGCGTGACTCTGCATGTTGGAGCAGAGGCTCTATGTGTATTCTCTAAAGGGAGTTTCTGTTGTGTGAAGGTGCAAGTTGTCTTTGCGTAAGGAGGACTGTGACCTCTGCATCCATTGAATGGCTACATTGATTGCGTGCTGCCAGAATCTGGAATGGTGAAGGAAGAGTAATCTTGAAAGACTGCGTACTGCATGTTGTTAGAATGTTGCCAAAGCAGAGCCTTCTTGTTGCCTGCCAAAGGCCTAGCTTGTGGATCCAGGTAATTTGTTAAATCTGAGAGAAATTTTATTTTTCAGAAATTTGTGCGCAACAGAGGGGTGAATTTGTTTAAAAAATGAAGGAAATAATTTATGAAGAAAAAAAATCAAAGGGTTTTTTCCATTTAAATTGAAGGAAAGGAAAAAAGGGGTTTTTTTTAAATTGAAGGAAAGGAAAACAAAGCTTGTTCGTTAATTTGAAGGAAAAATTTGTTGAAAGGTTGCTTCGAAAAATCTGTTGAAGTGTTGTTGGTTTTTTTTTTTTGAAACAAAGGGGAATTATTTTTTTTTAATACAAAAAGTTTGTTTTGAAGAAAGAAAACAAGAAAAAATAAACCCTAGTTGAAAGACTGAAACCCTAGGAGAAAAAAAATGGCCAAGATGTCGAATGCAAAATTCGAGGTGGAGAAATTCACCATCAAGAGCAATTTTGCTCTTTGGAAACTGAAAGTTAGGGATCTGCTTGTGCAACAAGGGTTGAACAAGGCATTAGATGGGGCAATTAAGAAACCTGCAACCATGACTGATTCAGACTGGGAGGACTTGGATGCCCGAGCTCTCAGTACCATTAGGTTATGCCTGGCAGATGAGGTTCTCCTCAACATTGTTGAAGAGAGTACAGCTTCAGGTTTATGGGAAAAACTAGAAAAACTCTATATGACAAAGTCATTCACTAATAGAATTTATCTGAAAAGACAGTTGTACAATCTTCAAATGAAAGAATGTTCAAAAGTTGCATAACATTTTAATGTTCTTAATACACTTGTATGCCAATTAACAGATATGGAAGTTAAAATTCAGGAAGAAGATAAAGCCATT
Source organism: Pinus taeda (assembly GCA_000404065.3). Classification (NCBI taxonomy): domain Eukaryota; kingdom Viridiplantae; phylum Streptophyta; class Pinopsida; order Pinales; family Pinaceae; genus Pinus; species Pinus taeda. Next base: position 75,635 of record APFE030049236.1, on the reverse strand, counting down.
ACCTTGTTGTGTGCTTTGCCCGAATCATGGGATCACTTCGTAACTTCAATTAGCTTAAGCACTACTGATTCTTTGAAATTTGAACCAGTCGTGGGAGCTCTTGTCTGAAGAAGTACGAAGGAAATCCAGTACTGAAACAGCTGCATCAAAAGCCATAATAGCTAGAGGGCGGTCAAAGAGGAAAAAAGACAAGGGGGTCTTCCAGATCTAAATCGAAGGGAAAGAAGTGTAAAGAAAAATGTTGGCACTGTAATAAAATTGGACACCTTAAGAAAGACCGTTGGAAATGAAAAGAATCTGATAACCCAAAGAAGGAAGCGAATCAGGTTGATTCAGGTATGATAGACGAAGTTTTATCTGCTGAAAAATTATGTATGACAAATGAAACTTCACCTGAATGTAATGTCTCTCAGGGTTTAGAAAGTTGGTTGTTAGACTCTGGTGCTTCTCATCACATATGTCCACACAGAAATTGATTTACTTCATATGAAAATGTAAATGGTAGTTTTGTGTTTATGGGTAATAATGTGTCATGTCAAACTCTTGGGATGGGAAATATCAAGATTAAGATGTATGATAACACAGTTAGAACATTAACTAGTGTTAGACATGTACCTGATTTGAAGAAAAAAAATATTTCTTTGGGGCTGTTGGATTTGGATGGTTATAAGTTTACAGGTCAGAATGGCATGCTGAAAGTCTTTAAAGGAGCCCTAGTGGTTATGAAAGCAGAAAAGTTCAGAATTCTTTACAGGTACTTAGGTCAGTGAAGCAGCAGTTGCATCAGAAAAGGAAGAAGCAGGTACTCATCTATGGCATCAGTGATTGGGTCACATGAGCGAGAAAGGTCTTCAGATACTGATAAAACATAAATCTCTTCCCGATTTGAAATCTTTGAAGTTAGATTTCTATAAACATTGTGTGTATGGAAAATAGTGTAAACAAAGATTTAAAATTGGAAATCATAATAGTAAAGATATTTTAGACTATATTCATTCTGATCTATGGGGACCATCCCCTATTGTGTCATATGGAGGTGCTCTATATTTTTTTAATGTTTATTGATGATTTCTCCTGTAAAGTTTGGGTCTTTATGCTAAAAAGGAAATTTGATGTATTCAATGTCTTTAAACAATTTAAAGCAATGGTAGAGAAAAGAACAGGCAAATCTATTAAATGTTTAAGAACTGACAATGGTGGTGCGTTCACTTCAATTGAATTTGAACAATACTGTAAGGATGAGGGAATTATTAGACACAAAACTGTTGTTTATACTCCTCAGCAAAATGGTGTTGTTGAGTGTATGAATCGGACTCTTATGGAAAGAGCCAGAAGCATGATTAGCAATGATAACTTGCAAAAGGAGTTCTGGGCAGAAGCAGTATCCACTGCTTGTTATTTAGTTAATAGGTCACCTTCAGTAGCAATTAATTGTAAAATTCCTGAAGAAGTTTGGACAGGTCAGTCTTGTGATTATTCACATTTGAGGATATTTGTTCGTGATACTTATTCTCTTATTCCTAAAAATCAGTGTTCAAAATTAGATCCAAAATTGAAATGTTATGTCTTTGTTGGGTATGGCTATGTAGTGAAAGGATATAGGTTGTGGGATCCTACATTGCGGAAGATAGACATTAGTAGAGATGTAAAATTTGATGAATATGCTCTTTTAACTTCAAATGTTAAAAGAATTGAACGGGAATAGGTATCGCCAAACCAACAAATTGAGTTGGAGGCTAGACCTTTCGGTGACAGTGAAAAGGAAGGAGAGACTTCTGGAGATAAAGGTGTTGAAGATACAAATGAAGCTATTGAAGTTTTTGAACCAGTTTAGCAACCAGTCACTCTAATAACGTCTATAAGGGAAAGAAAAACTCCCAAAAGGTATGAAGATTTTGCTTCATGTTTTGCTTTGATTACTAAAGATGGGGAACCTTCTTGTTATCAGGAAGCAGTAGATGATACAGATAGCGAAAAATGGAAAATGGCTATGAAAGAAGAAATGGATTCCTTAGCCAAGAAAAATACTTGGGATCTTCTAGAACTTCCTTAAGGGAGAAGTGTTGTTGGATGCAAGTGGGTCTTCAAACTAAAAAGAAAAGTTGATGGAAGTATTAAAAGATATAAGGCGAGACTGGTAGCAAAAGGGTATTCTCAAGTTGAAGGTATAGACATTCATGATATTTTTTCCCCAATTGTAAAACTTGTTTCTATTCGTATTGTGTTGGCACTAACTGCATTACTTAACCTTGAGTTAGAATAGTTAGATGTTAAAACAACTTTTCTACGTGGTGATTTGAATGAAGAGATATATATGGAACAGTGAGAAGGTTTTGTACAAGGTCGTAGCAGAAGATTAGTTTGCAAGCTCAGGAAATCATTGTATGGTCTAAAGCAGTCTCCCAGACAATGGTACAAGAAGTTTGATTCCTTCATGGTGAGCCAGAAATTTATAAAAAGTGAGTATGATCATTGTGTATACTTCAAAAGTTTCAATGGCATATTCATTATCTTAGCTTTGTATGTTGACAGTATGCTTATTGCAAGCAAAAGCATGGAAGAGATCAACAGGTTAAAGGCTCAGCTCTCTAGAACGTTTGATATGAAGGATCTTGGAGCAGTTAAACATATCTTGGGCATGGAGATACACAGAGACAGGAAAAATGGTAAGCTTTGGTTATCACAACAGAAGTATGTGGAGAAAGTACTTGAAAGGTTCTGTATGAACAACCTGTTAATGTTCCGTTAGCTTCCCATTTTAAGCTTTCTTCGGTTTTGAGTCCCAGAACTGATGAAGAAAAGAAGAATATTTCTCATGTACCATATGCAAATGTTGTAGGCAACTTAATGTATGCGATGGTATCTACAAGACCTAACATTTCACATGCAGTTGGAGTTGACAACATGTTCATGGGAAATCCAGGTGAAGAACATTGGCGAGCAGTGAAATGGGTGCTTCGATATCTAAGAGGCACAAGTGACCATTGCATCATCTTTAATGGTAGTGAAGGATCAGTCTGCGGATATGTAGATGTTGATTATGTAGGTGATTTGGACAAAATAAGATCTACTACAAGTTATGTCTTTACTCTTTCAAGTGGAGCAATTAGTTGGATGTCAAAGCTTCAAGACACAGTTGCATTTTCCACTACCGAAGCAGAATATATAGCTACTTCAAATGCCAATAAAGAAGCAATCTAGTTAAAGGGTATGCTTGATGAGATTGGACAGATGCAGGAGAAAGTGAATGTACTTTGTGACAGTAAAAGTGCTATTCACTTGGCTACAAATCTTGATTATCACAGCATAACCAAGCACATTGATGTAAGGTATCATTTTCTGAGACATGTTATCGATGGCAGAAAAGTAGCTCTTCAAAAGGTCCATACACGAGAGAATTGTGCGGACATATTCACAAAGCTAGTTACAGTAGAGAAGTTGTGATGGTGTTTGGCTTCTCTTGGCTTGTAGAAAATATGATGAATGGGCATGGGAAAGGGATTAGGAAAATTGTTGTCAAGGTGGAGTTTGTTGGAAGTTTGACAACGAATTATGTAAATATGAGTTATAATTGTATTAGTTACCACTAGTTAGTTTTATACCGAAACAACAATTATGTAATGGAGGAGGCATGTATAAAACTAGTGAATGCTCGAGAAATGTAATCATGGAGAATCATTATTGATTGAATAGAGAATCCAATCCCTTGCCCCGTGGATGTTTCCTTGACACCCTATCAAGGTTTTACCACGTAAATCTTGTGTTGTTACTTGTGTGTGTGAATTCAATTTTCCAATCGGTTATATGCTTTTTTTGGTCAATGTATAACTAAATGTTTTTCTTTCTTTCCTCATTTTCCCTATTCGAACTACAAATTCATTGTTGGCTCTGCAATTTATGATCTTGGGGCATGCAGAATAAGATGGAGGGGGAGGGGGAGTGTTGAAACACAGATTGAGACATGTTAGACTACAGGGGGAGATGGCGCTAGTTTAATCCCTTGACTGGATGTGCATTTAATGGAAAACATATGTTGTAAACCTTAGTGCTCAAACACAACCCCGTGATTCCCAAATTTAAAACAAATCTTATGTAAGTAAAGATTAAAAGAAATGTGATTTGTTGTCAAATGTTGTCCACAAAAAATAAATCAATGCATCCAGAAATTTTGTTGTAGCTCTTAAACAATAGTCAAGTTATGCTTATTTTATATTTGCTATAAAAATTTCAATGCCTCACTAGAAGATATAATCTAACTAACAAAACAAAAATATCCTAAACATGATGATTAAATCTCATTAGATTCACATTAACAACACAAATTTCTAAAGATTTGGGAAAGAGAGTAAATTTTTATTATATAAAATGATTCCCAATTAATATGATGAAATTGAAGAATTTAATTCTCTTTTGTGCCATAATCTAAATCAAAACTCTCCTTAATTTTAGTTTCATAAAACAAATAAAAATGCCATCCCATCAAGCCACCAATCTAGGGAACTGAAATTTATTTGAACAAAGTGCAAAATTATGTAGTATAAATATTTCCAAATCATATAACAATAAAATTTGAGTATGTAAGTCTACAGGGTCTTGGATAGACGGTGATCAGATGCTCTGTTAAGATACTCCTTGATATTAAGTGACCGGTTCAATTCCTTGCCCTGATCGAGGTGCTATATTGGACATGACGAAGATGTAGTCCTACCAAGCTTACAAAACAAAATTGAGTGTATATATTCTATATATTCAAGTTTTATGAATATTATATATACACTCCTGGATATCATATAAATGCAAATCCTCATGAGTACATGTGAAAAGGGCTATGAGAGTTAGATATCCATATAGTATTTACTTTGCGGAGTCCACAACAATGTTAAACGAGAAAATCAATTTAAGGCAAGGTGACCTATTCTCATGGAGATGTACCACAACATAAAAGCATAATCTCGTTTCAAGGCCACCACCATTCAAAATTAATCACATAAATCAATATTCAGGGAAAATTTTAAGAATGGAATTTTATTTTAAAGTTTAGAAACTTTGGTGAATTTTACTAGTCCCTAATATGAAAAATATAAAATGTTTGGCTATATGTTTCTAAAAATATTCAAATTTATAATAATTTCATATAGTATTATAAAAATTTTGGCAATTTTCAAGATAAAATAATTTTATAATATAAACTTTGGAAAATCATTTTAGATCAATGGAAATTTGTGAATCTTTTTTTGAAAAGCATTGAGAAATTAACCACCTGCAAATATTGAGCCCCCTAAAATTTTCATTACAATATTTAGCCCCAATCAAATATAAGTGAATGATAAGAAACATGAATCCACCAAGGAAAACAAGCACATGCAACATTGGATTAAAAAATAATAAAAATAACAAAATATAAATATAAAGTGACACTGAAGCAAATCACCATGACGAAAAGACTCGCGGAACAATATATTTGTAGGAACTAAATATTTAGAAAAATATATCGAAACGTTATCTTTAGCATAAATAAATACATGCAACCGGTATTGTTTCACTAGGCTAATCGAAGTGAGGCTAAGACCATCAAATACTTGAGAAATAGATAGGTGTCATATTTAAAAGAAAAACCCTAAACCATTATGTTGGATCCTAAAAATATTTGCTCCGTGGCCCCCTGGGGGCAATAGCTATAGAAGCATACTTCCAGTGATGAGAAAAATAAATATAAATCCATTAAGGCAAGATCACAATTTCCTTAAAGATTAATGTAAAGAGAATGGTCTTATTATAGCCTTATCAAAACCCATTGATGCAATATAAGACAATTAAATACATAAAACAAAGATGAGAACAATCGACGGGAACAAGAGCTAAAATGGGAACAAAGTCAGAATTGGGTGTCCTTGTCATGTTTCAACTAAGAGAACAAGGGATGGTACAATGCATGCTACTTTAGCAATTGCAAGCAATTTGTCTACATGTGTTATGTTCCTAGACTACACCTCAGGACCACCGGGCATTGTAGTGCTTTCTTAGCTAGCAATGGGAGAGGATTTACTAGATCCATGAGGATATGCTTAGTATGAGTGATGAACATAATTAAAAGGAAAACTTACACCTACCCTTGTGTATGCATGTGTGGTTCAAAGAAGGGTTTTAAACGTCCTAAGCTTCACTACTAATATGCCTTCTATTTGATACAAGGTTTTCATAATGGTGAGGACGTGAGGGAATTGAGGGTGAAGAGGGTCGTTGCAAGGATCACCTCCACTAGAACCACCAGTGTCATTGCTAGAGTTATCTCTCATCTTGTACTTCCTAAAGGTAATTAATGAGACTATAAGAGGGAGACAAACAACTAGGTGGAAGTAGAGAACTCTCCATCAAGAGAAAGAAACCTTGAGGGATCAAGGGACTCTGATTCAAGATGTCCAACAGAGTATATTACTAGGGAACTCCAGAATATTAACCTCCCAAAGTTTAAATAGGTCGTGTCAGTGAATAGGAAAAATCTTGGATGAAGGGAATGCCTAACACTTCTCCTCTATGCATCCATCAATGTTATAGTGGTTGTAATGATTGTAGGATCCTCACATTGATGTGTAATTTCTACCATATTCTTGTTCTTTCCCCCTTTCCACTACTTCCCTACCATAGAAGCTTCTTGGTGTATTGTGCCTGTACATAAGCCTCATCCACTATTCTTCGCTTGAACAACATCACTTGCTTTCATAAATGGTTGTGTAGACCCTGCAAATAGGAAAGGAGTATATTTGAGCTACAAGGAGAGATACCCAGTAGGATGGCCATCTTTATCAATTCAATGGTGTACTCTTGCACACTCTTCCCTTGTCTTTAATTAAGTAGTGCCATTGGATTCATCGGTCTACATACCTAATAGCGTATAATTGTGACCTATTGGGATTTTAGATTCCTCCCACTTAGTTACTAGGGAATCACACTCCAACCTATGTCTTTGTATGGATTTCCCACCAAGTTAGGGCATGACTCTCTAACTTCAATCTATCAATTGATATTCTATGATTCTCATCTATATAGCGAATGTTAAAATATACTTCTAAATAGTGCAATCAATGATTTAATTTTAAAGGATCAATCTCACCTTGATATGGCTTGATGTTGAACTTTGCTTCCATCTTGAATAGGGACTATAAATCGATAATGACACTCGAACCAGAATACTCTTTCTCAGGTTATTTCCTTGACTCCTTTTCTGGGTCTTCATGATCCCTCCATTTTCTCTCTGATTAAACCTCTGAGTTGGGACCTGCATCTTCTCCAATTCCAAACTGTTTGCTAGAGCCACCATGAGGTTCATGTTGTGGTTGATATCTATGACCTACACATCTACCCTAAAAAATTTATCTTCACATCTACCCTAAAGTTATTGTATCTAGATTCATCAACCATGGCTAGGGTTCTACAACTTAAACTGCTTATTGGATCCCCTACAACTTCCCATTAGATTCCTCAATTAAATCTTCTCCGATACCAATATGATCCACAAACTTTCGTGGACATTCCATTGGAAAAATTGTCATAATAGATTTTCTAAAATAGACCAAAATCTATAATATGAAGGTTAATTTCCTTGCATTCAAGAATTATTAATTATTGATTTTTTCTTATGCATGAAGTAGATAAAAATGTGGAAAATGGATAACAATAAAATACAATCACAAACCAACCACAATGTACACAAGATATGATTTAGGAAACCCTTAGGAAAGAAAACCCAATTGGAAGGTGAGACTGGTTTGTCTTTTGTTTGGAATGGAAATTATGCACTCTTGGTGGGTCTTTTGTTTCTACTTTGACTCAATAACTTTTTCTTTACAATATGTAACATGCCCAAGTAGGTCTTCAATACATGACAATGACTCAATTGACTTTATGACAAACCTAGAAGCACTCAATGGGTGTTTGACCAATAAAATAAATTTCCTTGAACATGAAAATCATGCCTCAAGAACAACAATAAATTTATTTTTCATTTTACATAAATACATAAAATCATGATTACATATGTCATTATGAAAGCCAAACCTAGTTACATATTTCAACACTCCATCTTAACTAGCGAGGTATTCATAATCCATACAAGGTACTTGGACATTCTCAATATGAAGAATTCTCATAAGAGATAGAATGGTAAGCCACAAACTTAGAGCACAATGGTGGGAAGACCAATGATTGATAGACGCCAGCATCATTATCTCTCAAGGCACATACCTCACCCGAGTGTTCACAAGGTATGTTCTTCCAGGACACTTCTTATCTTGGATTCCCTATCCTCAAAGAATATCAATCGTCTTTGATTACTCTTATCCCTAATTCCCTATCTCATCCTTAAAGAATATCAGATGTCAGATGCTTTACCCAATCCTCCATTCTTTCTTTCACAATACGCAGACAAGAATGATATGTCTATCTCTCCCTCTCAATTAGGGAAGATATAGCCATTCCTATAAAAGGAATGTACCTGAGCTCCCTCCTATCCAAAGACTTGTCCAAGCTCCCTCTTAACCAAGGACTTATTTTCCAACAACAGTTCTTTGGTGGAGATCATGGCACTATCAACTACTACGAGAGCTCCTTTTAATGTCACGAATTTCATCTTTATCATTATGGAGCCTTCGGACTTCTTCATAGGGCATCGATCATCCATCACTTTCCTTCACGAACCAAGTGATTCATGTCATCCTTTCATCGGAAAGTGATCTACTAGTCCATATCTAGCTTTTCTTCATACAACTACATTTTCCACATCATCTTTCCTTTAGGATCTTCCATCCCACCACATGAGTACTAGTTGTAGGTGACACCCATAACTCTCTTTCGGTAGCCCTATATCATCCCATCCAGATATTCTTCAAAAATAAAAAATGATTAAATCAAAATTACCTTTTGTGATGGCCCTTCATGAGATCTGGTTGTTGCAACATCAACATCTTGCACACATATTAACACATCTCCAAGATATTCAATGTCAAGTGTCTCTTTCCTTTCCAAATGTCATCAGAGTCTTCATACCTTTACCATGGAGATGTCATGGTCAATTCTTATAGCCATCATATGTTAATTCTCTTTTCTACGTGACCATAGTTACATCTTCCATGATCTCTTCTTTCTCTCTTCACAAATTTCTCCCTAGGAACTTCCATCCATAGTTCCTTTGTCTTTGTCAACCACTTCGTATTCCATATGAGGACATATTATGTTGATTTCATCTTTTCAATATGTGGATATGCCTTCGTGCATATTTTCAACAAAAGAGATCCCTTTCATTTGATCATAATCATGAGGTAGAGTATTCACCCATGCTATCTGCAACTAGATGATGACATTACTTAATCTATCAAACATATGCATACATAACTCTTTTCTCCTTTTGGTCATCTAGAATTCCTTCAGTAGCTTCCTTTCCTTGAATGACTGTGTTTCAACCAACTTGACATGTTGCACTCCTTTGTTACCATACAATCATTCTTCTACACAATGAATCCCATACAAGGTGGAATTCTCAACGAGACACTTGCTTCTTCCAAAACAGGTGAACCTTCTAATGAAGATGATGATGATGTATGATGAACTCTATGCTAGATGACTTTCTTCTAATCCTATGCACTACACATGCTTTTGATGAGACTACCAAGAGCTACTTCCTTTATATGATCATTGTTACATCCATGTAGACTGTTACTTCATCTATGATATCATGAGCTCTTGCTTCAATGATATGCTTTTAGTATGATGCCATCTTCTACTAAGATGCCATCTTCTACTAAGATGCATCTCGTCATAATGCTTTTAATCTTGACTACCATGGTGGAGGTCTTTTCACTTCCCAATTCTCCTTGCTATGTATGGAGAAACCCTAATAGTGAAGATCTATTCCTTCGGATTTATTCTCATCAGGTTCTTCCACTTCTTCAGTGATATGAGCTTGATTTATTTCTTTCCTCTTGTTCTTCTTCTTGAATTTTGGACAATATCTCTTGTAATGCCCATATTGTTGACATCCATAGCATTGGATCTTTGACACATTCTTCTTCTTTTTGTGAGGACCAAATTTTCCAAACTTTCTTTTTCTTTTAGCCATGGTCGCAAATGCTTAAACTTGTTCTCTTGATGCTACGTCACTTTTTTCCTTCAACCTAGTTTCTTCAATCTTACATAATGACCAAAGTTCACTGAATGAGGTGGCCTACTTCTTTCCATAAATGCTTGATACAAGTTGCCCCATTCCTCTGGTAGTGCATTAAGCACCATTGTGGTCATTTCCTTATTGGACATTATTTCCCCCAACTCTTGCAATTGGTCTCATATTTCTGGTACCCTCGTAAAGTATGAGGTTATTCTGTCTTCCTTTGATATCTTCATCTTGTAGAACTCGGTTCTTAATGATATCACTTCTTCTGCGGTATTGACGGAGAATAATTCTACTAGTTTGTCATAGATGTCTTTTGACTTCTCCAATTTTGTTACGTAAGGGATGAGAGAGTCCTTGATTGATTATATACGAATTCTTTGAGCCCTTATTTCCCCCTTCATGTATTTTTCTAGAGCTTGAGCTTCTTCCTTTGGAGGTTCGACAATTAAACCCTTAACATGGTCAATGACTTCATTTTCTATGCAGATCAAATTTGTCCTCTTCTTCCATGCAAGATAGTTTGTTGACCCAACCAATTTTATTGATCTCCTTGCAAAATGAAATCATTTTGATAGATTCAGATATAGATATAAAGATACTTCCTTGTCCAATGAAGATACTTCTTAATGATGAAATCTCCAGCTTGATGCCTTTCTTGATGATCTTCTTGTGCTTCAGCGTTTAAGTGTCTTTCTTTAAGCTTAATTTCCTTGTCTTGTCACCTTAGCTCTGATACCATGTTGGGAAATCTCAAGCAACTAGATTATGTGATTTCTCTTACTTTTATAACTACTTGTGATGTATTTTTTCTTATCTTAGATTCTTCTGCAACTAAATTATCATTGTGATATTTTCATCAAATAGATACCAAAACATAAAGAACAGTAAGACAAGAGGACACAAGATATAAGCGATTAACCACAACCAAAACCTCTTCAATTGAGAGGAAAACCCACAAGAACTCTTCTCTTCTTATAGAATCTTTAATTAACGAATTCCAAGACCTAATACCCTTGACCGAGACCCTCAATGACCAAGTCCCTTGACGAGCTTTCCTTCTAGCAATTTCTCAGCAACTCCTGTAATTTCAACCTCCAGCGAATTCTTCTGCCCAACAAATTCTTCTACAACTTCAACCCCTCCAACGGATTCTTCTACTCCTTCGTCCAGCAAATTCCATTGCAATTTTGACCTCTCCAATAAATTCACAGCTTCGACCTAGTTGCAACTTCGATGCAACTTCACAACTTCGATGCAGCTTCACAGTTTCGACCTAAACGTAGCTCACAACTTTGATGCAGATTTACAATTTCATCTTGCCCAATAATTGTAGAAAGCCTAACATGAGAGAGAGAGAGAGAGAGAGAGAGGCCCAAAACTTCGGTCTTGTTCTTCTTCTTCGTCGTTTTTCGGCTTCTTTCTTGAGGAGATTGAACTTGCTTGAGAGTGTCCAAATGAGGTTGAGTTCCTTCTAATATATAGGCTTTTGAGGGGTACGAATTGCTATCTTTATGCTGACTTGTCCCTTCATGTAGGCCAACTTGATCTTTGTGCCATGACGAGGTCTTGGAGGGTCTTTGGTCTCTACTTTGACTAGATAATTTTTTCTTTACAATATATAACATGCCCAAATGGGTCTTCAATACATGACAATGACTCAATTGACTTTATGACAAACCTAGAAGCACTCAATGGGTGCTTGACCTATAAAATAAATTTCCTTTAGCATGAAACCCATGCCTCAAGAACAACAATAAATCTATTTTTCTTTTTACATAAATACATAAAATCATGATTACATGTCATTATGAAAACCGAACTCAGTTACATATTTCAACAAATTATAGTAGGCAAATAACTCTTGGACAACATGTTCTATGATTGGAAGAGGGAGTTGTATAACCATCCGCTTGTCTAAAATATAATGCTTAAAATTGGATAAAGAAGTAAGTGATAGTGTACTTCTCAAGCATAGAGTAATTAAGTTAACATGTCTCAAACTTTAGCTCACATAAATTACAAAGTTTCCCTCCTTTTTACAAATACAACTCATCGAGGTTTGCTTCAAGGGCATGCACATAATTCATGAATTCACATGAGAAATCTGGTTGAGCAAGAACAAAAACTATGATAAATATCTTTAGTTTTTTGAAGAGCATCTTGTGTTTCATTATTCCAACAAAATAATTATATTTTTGAATGATATAATGAATATGCACGATAATGTGTACCAAATCAAGTACAAACCGATGAATTAATATTTCCCATTAAAAATCACACCCCTTTCTTAGTGGGGATAACTTTTATATCATTATTACACGTTCAATGTCTAATGTCTACATTGACACCCATTTGCTAAACAATGTGATCCATTGATTTGCTTTCAATCACATCAAAAAGTGTTTGAAATGGCCCTTCTTATGACAAGGATACATTGTGAGATCATCTAATAAAAGTTATACACACTAAACAAATCATCCACAAGAATGTAGCCACTACATTGACAACAACAAAAGACAATCACATGCAAATCTACCCCGCTTCTCCAAATTAGTGGTCTTTTATTTGTCCTTATGGTTAACCCAAATTTGATTGTATCTTGAGTCCATCAAGAATAGACAACCACAAACACTGCATCTTGTTTCAAAACAACATCCATGTTATGTAAAGGGAATCCATCTTTTACACAAGCCTTGTCCAATGACCCAAAATCTACACAAAGGCTATGTCCTCATTGTCCTTCTTCACAAGTATCGGATGAGAAACCCACTCAAAGTATCTAACAAGAAAAATCACCCCTCCAACATCTTCAAAGAAATGTTGGGACAAATAAATTTGTCTTTGTTTTTATTTGAAATGTTTGGCCTCTTTATTGATAGTAATGAAATGTTAGATGATGCATTGGTAAGTCACAATATTTACATCCAAATACATCACACATTAACTTAAACAAATGAATTTTTGTGATGAAAAGTTAAAAGAAAACTTTAAGCAAATACAAGGAAAGGCATGATTGACCTCAACCTAAACATGCATTCAAAGTAAAAGCTTTAATTTAGATTAAAATAAGGGTTAGAGACCCTCGTAAAAAGTGTATGACTTAAAAATGGCCCATTCAAAATCTGAAAACACAATAGAGTGTTTTTCCATTAATCATGTTAGTTTACACTTGAATTTACTTGGTGGTAATTGTAGATTGTTTGAAATTTTAAACCATCTTTCTAGATGACAAGTAAAAAGAATAGCCATTTATTTCCATTGTTGAAGAGTAAATACCAAATGGCCATAGTGTTGCAACAAGATTAAGTATAAAAAGAGGACCATATTTTATCAAAGTTAGACAACAAACCTATTCTACATGAATAAGCAATGAAATGAAAAAAGAACTATTCAAATCTAAAGTTAGAGACTACCCACCAAGAGGGGCAGGTGATAGGGAGTAACAATGTGCATATATAAGTACAAATGTACACCTTCACCTAGTGACAATGTAAAAAAGAAATGAAAATATAACTTATTTCATTGATTGATTATTTAACATTATAAATATAATCCAAATAATCCATTCATCATTAGTGTAAATGTTCAAAGAGCATTATTAATGAGGATGGTTTGACAACCATGACATGTAGCAAGACATTTTTAACTTTAATTGGCATGTATTTAGTGATAAAGAAAATAAAATTATATTCTCCACGTCAAATTTTATTTCCTTGAAATGTATTGCTTTCTCTCTTTTCCCTTTGTTTGAGTAAATTAAATGAAAATGGTGAAAACCACTATAGTGAGAATTTGTTAATAATGATTTGTTTATGTTACTTAGAACAACAGACTCTCAAATTACATAGTTAACATCTATAAAAACTTTTTTAATTTTTTTTACTAGGTTGAGCCTAGGCCATGGTCAGCGTACTCATAAGATGGAAGAATCTACCCACTAATGGGATGCTATTCACCAGTTTTGTACGAGGCTCAAGATCCAAACCTTCTTTTTACTAAGTTAAACCTAGGTCGTGGTCAACCTACTCGTAAGATGGAAGGATCTACCCACTAATGGGATACTATTCAATAGGATTGTATGAGGCTCGAGGTCCAACCCTTTTTTTTACGAGGCTAAGCCTAGGCCGTGGTCAGCACACTCGTAAGATGGAAGGATCAACCCACTAATGGGATACTATTCACCAGGTTTGTACAAGGCTCGATGTCCAAACCTAGAGGCCCTTCGAGAAAATTTTAACTTCTTTCCCCCAAGAGTGACTTCCACCCCTCCTGCTCCCCATGAGATTTGAACCTATGACTTGGTGTGGGCTAAACCCCACACAAACCAATTGATCTACACCTCATGAGTAACTTTTTAAAGTTGTTAAATATTGCACAGAAAAATTCACGATTTGGAATTTTACAATAAAAAAGAAACCACATGTGTTCACATTAAATTATATATATTGTGGAAAAAATTGCTGAAAAGACACTAAATTTGTACCATATAACAATCAAAATTTCCAGTTTCGATAATTAAATCTAACTAATACTCCATTTGATTTGAATATCGCTTTGAAAAGGTTTTATAGTCATCTTTTTTAAACATTAAATAAGGTTAATATATTTTTAAGGAATTACTAATTCATTATATCAAATTCAACCCCAAACTCTCTATACCTCATATTACATAAAATATCTAAGCATATATAGAGTACTACAAGAATTAAAGGATATTAATGCAACGCCATCTTCCAACATAATGAAAAACACATCAAATTCAACTACAAACTCCAAATATCTGACATACAGATACTTAACTCTGTTGTGATCTCATGACTAATTCAAACATGAAAGCTACGACTTACCCTCAAATGAAATCGAGAAGAATCCTTGTTGAATGTAGTCATACAACTTTTCCGCAATAAAGAGGCATGGCAATCAAATGGTGCTCCAAAGTTCTCTATAGTGATCTAGTCATCCCCCCCTTCCAACATAGGGAACCAACAAAGATTATTTAAAATATTGCTGGAATCCAACCCCAAAGGTTTTTAGCCTCTCCATTTCGAAAGTAAATGTTTCAGCTCTCCTCTTTCTAACCGATAAGACATGGATCATAATCGACCCAAAAAATTAAGAATTCATAAAAGCCCACCATCCAAACATGACTTATAGACCGCTTTCATCTTCCAAATGAATAATACTTTTAAACCACATGTCCTTCGCATCTTACAACGTCCAGCTATTAACCTTGTCTATTACTTGATATTCTGGTCTATTTCTCTCATACAACTTCAGCAGGAATTTTCAGAACTCCAATGCTGATCCTTCCCAAAATGGGACTTCTGATATCGATCTTCTTCATCTTAAAATGATCATATTCTGGAATCATACAACATAGCTCCATAAAATCATTGTCTTTGAGTTGGAAGACAACGTGCTTGATTAATTTGCAACCTTTACACCACCCACAGTAAAATCTTCTCTTGGAAAGTCTCTTGCATCTGCGGCTTGAGAGTTTCACTTTAAAAGAGAGCAAACTCCTTTGCCCGCAGAGGAGGCAGTTATTCCCCACTTTCTTTCCCTCATTGCCGGTTTTTATTCTCGTGTGTTCATAGCTATAGAGTCAATTATTGATATTCTGCTAAATTCATTTATATCTACTTTTGTTGGTTTGACTGGATTTTGCAGATTTAAACTTTGACAACAATGAAACACACATATTTTGAATGCTCAAGAATTATGTTACATGTGTAAGTGGAATGTCAAAGTAGTAAGTTCATAAATCCGGGACCCAACTTACAGGTGATAGTTGGTGAAATGTTATCATAGATTGTCCATAGATAAGCGAATGCAAAAACACCCCAACCTAACTTGATTATTTTGCGGTAACATTGCTCCTATCTTTAAAAAGACCGTTCCAAACATCACATTAGGTAGAAAGCACTCTGATGAAGCTAAATTAGAATGATAATCATCCTATCAAAAAAAATGATGAATGAAATGAATTTTCATACCTTACCAGGATGAACATTTAATAGTAAGCTCAGGACATAAATACACTTGCGTATCTCATGGCTTACATAAATGTGAAACCAATAATACTTTTCAATGGACTAACTTGCATGCTCCACTTCTATCTCCACTTTTTCTACTTTTCCTTTCGCTGCAGTTGAAACCATTGCTGGAGTACTCCAAAATTTGCGCTGAATGTTAACTCAGACGTGACATTGTTATACAAGATTCTTTACAGTATGTCTATTGTCAGAGAAAACAAATTGTTGTCGGCCTCTCCATGTTACTGAAGATCTCTGTTTGTGTTCCTTACCAACCTCCTTGCTTGAATTCTATGGTAGCCTCTTGTATCTTTTGTTTCAATAATCTGAAACTCCTCTGCCCATCTGCGGGGAAATGGAATGAGGTAGTCCTCTTTAAAAGATCACTCACAGAAGAAGCACCCGCAAATGCTGAGAATGGAGATTCCTTGCTAGGCGCGTCCTCATAACCTGCCAGCAGGAAGCATTGTAGGTAAGCTCATAAAACAGCTTATAGGCAAGTAAAAATACATCAAAAGAAAAATGGAAATCCAACCAGGAAAAAATAGGAGAGCTAACATGTATATGGAAAAGAACATGTAATTATAAACTAATTTAATTCTCATAATATACCTTCTGAGATTCCAAGTAGGCCCTCTCAAATATTTGATACATCCAACAAAGGCCTAATTTTTCTAAGGCATTGCTACTATCACACCCTTTGGACAGACAGAACATACATATAGTCTAATTTTCACTCCTGCTAGTAGGGGAATTTGACTTAAAAGTGGAACCAATACTCCTTCTCTTGTATGTGGAGGTGAACCACAAATGTAACGCTGTTTGTAAACTTGCAAAGATCCATCTTAACCAGAGATATATTAAGCATAGAGAGGATTAAAAAATCAGGTGCCAATCTCTGAGTGCTTAAAATATCAGTGGTTAAGGATTCCTGTGAAGGTAAATGCATACATACACAAGATCTCTCCCATCCCCTCAGGTAAAAGAACCTACCTTCTGTCAATGCAAAAACTCCTTTGTTCCCTAATTTTGTTTGAGACAGTTGCTAAAGTTGATTAACAATCAAAGTATCATAAGTTCAATAGTCAGGATAAGTGCAAATTTAAAACTCGCGAACAATAAAAGGGGTTCGAGAGTAGCAATTATAGACCATGGACTGTTCTCCATGTGAGAAGAGTAGGGCTTCAAGACCTTACAAGATTAAAATAGCGCCAACACACACACAGACTAGTAGGTACTAGGAATTCTCTTCAAGCAATACACGTGACCTTTCCACCCTTGCCTGCCTAAATTGTTGATCTTATCTAAAAGTGTGCATCTCGTCCTTTACATCTTGTTATTAAAGTGTAGGTTTTGATTTTATGTTTAGTATAGCTTATGAGTATGGCCAGACCCTTGGTGTGCAATTATGTAGAAATTCCTAAAAATGGCATCGTCTTAGGTACAAACGTCAGACTTTTAGTAATAACTTGAAAGATGGCTTGGGCTCCACTATGTTAACAATATCTTTTTCCTCAAAAATTTAAACCTTAATCAGTGAACCAGTTCGTTAATCACTTCCTCGCAAAATTACACCATCAATATAAAAATGAATGCCACACCAAGTATAAGCACTTCTGAATCCAGATCATTTCTATCTAAATAGAAGTGATCAGTGAAGATAATATTACATGTAGTAATACCATTGGTAAATTTGACAGTTTATTAAGGTGCTAAGATAAAATTTTCAGAATATTCTATCGCTCTTTTTGCATTAAAGACCGTTATCCTATAGCAGCAGAATGAAATAGACCATTACTGAGAAAAATATAAGGTCCTCCCTGTTTATTAGGTAAGAGACTTCATCATAACAAATGTTTTTTCCTGAAACATTCTCCCCGTTTATTAGGTAAGAGATACCATCACAACAAATGTTTTTCCTGAAACTTATTATGAAACAACCTCTTCTATGTAAACCGTTGATTTGAAATCTGGAAGCTCTGGGAGAACTTAATCTATGCATCGACTTATTAAATAGAATAGCAGTACGTAAATTTCTCGTTCTCGGAATTGAATCTATTTTATTGTTTATATATATTATTCATAGTGAAGCATAAAAGGTTAATTGCGAGTTTTTCTTTAGGTTTATATAACGGTTTCTAATCCTCTTAATGCTTGCGCATAAAGCAAAGCCGAGTTATGATATCGTTCCATTGTCTTGATATTAAAGTTATCAATCTGACAAAAATAAACAATAATAAGATAGTAGATCTCAAATTCCTGTGGAGTGGTGGTCGAATAATGAGAGTTTACGCAGCTACATTTCGAATCCCGCAGTATCCATCATCAGAACAGAAAAGTCAAGTAGAAAGAAAAAACCAGATCAGCTGATAAATTCAGGATGCCAGAAAAGTGGGAGAAGGATCATGGAACAAAAAAAACCTAAGCTGAAGAACCGTAAAAGCAACCAAAGTACAAAAAGCAACAAAAACCCTAAAGAGAATCTTATGTTAATATTCTAATAAGTTAATATTTTAGTATTAATATTAAGGTTACTTTAAAAGTAATATAGTTAATATTTAATAGTTTATAATGCTAACATTAGTAATTAATCGTCCTAATGATTTAATATTATTATTATTATTAATGAAGGTTAATAATAATAATAATAATAATAAATATTAATTTTTAATAGTATTAGTACCATATGCTGAAGGAGTGTAGCGAGTGTAAGCTCAAGTAGTATTGTACATGATTGTGTTCTTTAGGTGTGACGTAATTTGGAGTACCCTGTTCTATTGGGTGAAATAGAGGAATACGAAGTTAGGTGCGCTTATTAGTAGATTAAATAATAATAATAATAATAATTATTATTATTATAATATTACTTTATAATATTATTATTATTAGTAAATTAATAATTAAGAGTAATAATGATAATTATTTATACTATTTTGTAATATTAATATTAATTTAATTGTGAAGGTTTTTTATTTCATTTAATGTTAATGAGGATTTGTTGATTTTTTTGTTTTATTTAATTGATAATCTAGATTGGTTCTCAAGGGAATATGTTCAATATAGGCATACATACTCTACCCCCTCCGGTTTTGAACCTGTGACTTCTTAGGAGGAAAAGCATGCTCTTAACTATTAGGCCCACTCAAGTTGTAAAATGTGTAATTCCTTGTTTTTCTCAAGTTAAATTAGATTTGTGCCACATGGCTCCCAATTTCCTAGGGATTTGAAAATATTCCAATTTTAATAAGTTCATATTCTAATTAGATGGGGAAATTAATATATAAGAAAATTTTATGTAGCAAAATGGTCCATTTTACAATAAGATGTGTAATTCCTTATTTTTTTTCAAGTTAAAGTGGACCCATAACCTTTTTATACATGGTTAATCAAGGAAATGTGTGCATTGGTAAGGGATTCTTCGTGTTGCAATAGTTTTTTTTGTTATATTTATGAAGCCTTTGGCTATATCAACCATATTAATATTTTTAATGTGGTTGCACTAGTTATTAATATTGTTAAAAATGAGATGTAGTGTTATTGTATGAAGAAAAATACAATTAACAGAGGAGATGAAAGATAAGGAAGGGGAATGAAGGACGAGGAAGGGAAAAGGAAAGAACAAGAGAGGCAAGAGATAAGGGAAAGAAACACACAATATAAGAAAGGGAAGATAGATGGAAAAAGGAGGAGATGAAAGGGAAAAGCATATGGAGGGGAAGGACACAACCAAGGGGACAAGAGGGGAGAAAAAAGGAAAGGAAGTAAAGAATTAGGGTGGGGGAATAGAGGGAAAAAGGTAAAGGGCAAGAGTGGAGGAAACAAGGAGAGAAGAAGGAGAAAGGGATGAAAAAAGAAGAAGTTTCACTCATGGACCGATTGAAATGTAAGCGACAAAGGAGGAGAAACCAAGAAGGACAAGAAGGCAAGCGAAATAGAGACATAGAAAACACAGAAAGATAAAAAAGAGGTATAAAAGTGTAGGAAAGAAAGAAAAGGGAGGAAAGAAGAGGTGAAAGGAGAACAAGGAGGAGAAAACAAACAGGATTAGCTCCCATAGGATCTAAATCAATTGATCAAGGGAAGCCAACTTTCACTAATTTCAAGACCCCCATCCCTATTTAGGTTATTTGGGTTCCTAACAATTTCAAGGGCCTCTCTAACATGCCGTTTGCAGTAATGATTATCCTTGGTTGGAACTTTAGTGTCCTCTAAACAAATATGATGCTTGGTTTTGGTAGTGTTCAGCCAAGGTAGAGGAATGGGTACACTCACGTTTGATATCAGCTCCAAGTTCCTTAATCCTAGTTTTACAAGATCTTGTTTCACCAATGTAGTACTTTTCGCATGAGTAGGAAATCCAATACTGAGAGTAAATTATTCTCAAGCTCAAGTACATACATCACCTCATTCACCTCCATTGGACTCTTGAAGTCCAACTAGAATTGTATGGTCCCCACTCTTTATACACATGCATGGCCTTGTCACCAAGCTCCACATGTAGGTTTTTGTGCTCCTTTGCCATACTACAGAAGAGATTTTGAGATCATGTTATGTGGTGCAATGTTCCATTGTCCACAAAACACATCCCCTATGTAATAGTGCCAAAAAGGAAAGACACCAATGAGAACCCTTTCTTAAAATTCATGAAAACTCATCCATTTGTAAAATATGTTGCCATAGGTGTCCTTCCCTTGCCCTCCTTCTAGTTCAGACATTGACCTACAAAGTGTCCAAACTTGTGATAGGCAAAGCATTTCACTTTGCTCATGTCTTTTTTCTTATCAATGTGTGAAGTAACTCCACTCGAACTTTGATTGGCCCTTACCTTGCCCTTTCTTACCCGACTAACCAATGCAAGGTTCTCCTCATCCCCACTCTTACGTTGTCTATTAGACAATGACTTCTCCCAAATTTCCTTATAAGCAAAGTCATCCCATAGTTTACGCCAATCAAGTAGTTTTTCCCGTGCCAGAACACCTATGACAAAGGTAGCCCCAAGGTTACTTGGAAGCAGGGAGCAACATTTTCAAAAGCTCCTAGTTTGGGAACAAATCGGGAGCGAATTTTTATAATATATATTTTTAATATTTTGATGCATATATGTCAACAAAAGCATGTAGAATGATGAATTAGATATAAAAAGCATAAAAACATGGTTTATGCCATATAACATCAATAATCTAGAAGTTATAATCTTCATCAACGACATCTACAAGTTACAAGTTCTCATTTATATAGCATGTAAGGGTGCACATAACCAAAATAGCATCAACTATAATCTATCTCTAAACTGAAAATACATCAACAAATAGGCTCTAGATGGCCTGTAGCATCCAAAAAAATCATGCTACAACAAATAGCTATATATCATCAAAATCATTGCCTATCTTGGGATCTTTGTCATTAATATCACCCTCTAAGCAATTAACATAAGATAGAAATAATGTAGCATGTCAAGTCAAGATTTTGTTTGAGTGATCGGTACATTTTTAGTAGGGTCATGATAGAGGAGTTCGACAACCAATGTCACTAACATGAAGGTACATAGAGGGCTTGGTGCTTTTGATTAAATACTAGTCTCATATCCTAGTACATGACAAAATCCAATGGAAACATTGCAATTCCCCCAATCCTGAAATCCTGAAAAACTGATGAGTCTACTGGAGTTTGACTGAGATCTAAAATTATACATTCTCCATATGAAATCCAATGAGGTAGGAACCACTCTCAAACATCCTGGGTCATTTCATGGTAATGTTAAAAATTTAAGTTAAAGGATGAAAATAAAAGATAAAGGGTAATGTCACTTTTACTTTAACAATTTAACACCATCATGAATTGCATATCAATACTAGGGCCATAAGCTTGAATATTAGGTTGCCCTACTCAAAAAATCTTGTTTCTTTGAAAAAAAGTTGTGTTTGGAACATCTTTGTGACCAAAAAATTGTGAAAAAAAAGCAGGAGCGAATTTTGGGAGTGCGGTCTAGGGTCACTCCTGATTCACTCCCGCTCGGAACATGCTCCGGGAGCAATTCGATTGGGGGGGAGTTGCTCGCCTGCAACCCTGGGTAGCCCATTATTTTGTGAACCCACTCAAAGCTATCCTTACAAGCTCCTCATCTGACATGGCTACTCCAACAACTCCAAGCTCATCTAGAACTTTTTGAATCCAAATCTTGTTAAATACTAATGAGATGTGATGCCACTGTCTCTGATCTAGTCATCTTGGTGTCTCCTAATGTTTCCCTCAGCACCAGTTTCCAAATCTGGTTGTCACTATGGTATAAACTCATCAAAGTTGTCCACATCTCATGGGCACTCTTTTTTCTTGATATGTGAGGTATCACATGATCCTTCACAACATCCATGATGATACATTTCACTTTCATGTCCTTCAAAATATGGATCGCTAATGCTATAGCATCTGTAGGGGGTGTAATTTAAGTTCGTACAAACTCCCATAAACTGTTTTCCATGAAAATCAGCGTTATTCTCTCCTTCCATGGATTAAAATTTGATGCCCATTCTAAATGATCTTCATACCTCAACCTAGTAAAAGTCATTCTCCTAGATCAAATCCTAAACCACAAAACCCTTCAATGAAAAAAATAAAATTTGTTGCTATAACACTTGTGCTATTGATTTCTCTCTTCACAAAATTTCTGGAGCTCTGGTACCACATTGAACTTTTAACACCATATCTAATTTATTTTTCTCACAATTATTTATACCCAAATTAAAATCTAAAACTACAAAAAAATACATTGGTGTTCTCAACTTTCAAAATAATATAAAAAAAAGCGCAGTGGAAAATAGAGAAATTACATAGAAAATGCAGCAACGAAACCAGTTGCAATTCGAACCCCATCAGAAATTCAACTTGCACAGTTTCAACACCTTTGCAGCTACTCGACTAGCATGTTGGAACTCGACCTCAGTTGTTATGACCTCCTCTACGTGGTGCACCCACAGTCTGCTCGAGCTTGGCCCCTCTCAATTGTTACAACCTTCTCCTCTACGTAGCATACACTCATGCTTGCCCACAAATCACTTCTCAAATGTCTCGGCTTGTCTTCTATAAGTTGGCCTATCTATATCTCCCTGCTAGAATTTGTCCTGCAAAACCGTGCTCACTTGAATTATGTTGTTGCACCCGTTTCCTCTTTCTCATTAGTCACTCAAGATTCTCATTCATGAAAAATCGCTTCCTCAGAATGCAATGTGTGTCTTCATCCTCTCCCTTAGGTTCTCTTTATAATTTCGTATTAGGCCAAGATGTAATCTCCAAAGTGATAGAGGGCTAAGATTAAATCCTAATCCACTTAGATTAATGGTTGATATTAGATCCAATCCACTTAAATAATTAGATTATTTATCCTTCAAAATTTTAACCCAAAAGCCAACATTAACTAATAAATTAACTAATCTGTTTTTTCCTACATTAAAACTTACAAAAGAAATCATAATACTTGTTCCTCTCGAACAAGCACTTAAAAATGACTCTCTCCTACATGCTAAACACTTGACCAATGCAAAAGACCTTCCAGTGTTACAAACATCAACATTAAGAGGAAATCCCCACAATTCATTCATACTCAAGACATAGTTCAAGGCCTAAGTGAACCCAAGCATCATTTTTAGAACAAAATTAGAGTTCTAGAGCAACTTCAACTAGATTGGTAAGCATATTAGATTCGTTTTCAAGCCCTGTAGTAAGGTATCTTCAACTATTTTTTTCCTCTTGTTTCATGCATATTTTTATGCAAGTTTATATTATGGTAAGAATTATGCTTATTTTCATCTCTACCTTTTAAATGGTCTCTACCTTTTAGATGGCAGCAGTTGGAAATCTAGTGAGGTTTCATCTTACTATTTATAACCCATTAGATTTCACTAAAATTCCTAATCAAACCCATGATTTGCCTACAATTAATTATCAAAAATGTTTGCCAAGATTATGAGGAACAACACGGTGTTAGTTGAGGTTCATTTTTCTAACTTTCTAAAATTTGGGGAGGATTTCGAGATAGAATATGAGGATCTAGTGATGAATATGTTTGTGAAAACCCTTGAGAAGGATGTATGGACATGTTACAAAATCTCTTCCTACTACCTCTATTAATGGATGGGATTCATTTCAATAAAAGCTTATAGAAAAATGGGAACACAAATAGGACAATTCAAACTTAATAACTAAACTTACTCTATGCTTAAAGAGGAGAATGAATCAATATTTGAATTTAATAACTATTTTTCTAAATTTTATTTTAAGATTCCTCAAAATGTGTGTTATGAGTTTACATTACATTGTTATTTCAAAGCATTTGATGTAGTGTTTGGTCTCTTGCTTAGGAACAAAGATCTTCATAATCTACTATAAGCACAAGTTGTTACTATCAAGATGGAGAAAAATATTATTGCAGCTAGCAAAGGGAAAACTACCCAATCCAAGTTGTTTGATCCACCAAGTAGAGCACCTCAGGAAGTAATGGGGGAAGCTACCAGTGAGAACACTAAATATTGCAAGGATTGCAAGTTGTCACATAGTGAAGAGTGTATTGTAGTGTTCAACCAAGAGACCAATAAGTTACCTCCGATCCATTTTCCCAACCAACATAAGTTATCCTTCACTGATGTAACACCCTTATTTATCCCAATGATTATAATTATTACTTAGTGTTGCTATAAATCGCAGCATAGACACCTTGGTGATTTTCAAAACATTATTGACCAAATTAAATTGGGGCTAGGGAAATCACCTAGCTTGTTAAGAAAACAACCATAGCCAACAGAAAACATACTGCCAAAAATGCCAAATTTTGAATTCAAATTATTTCCCTCCTTCCCATTGTGAAAATTCCTCGACATGCAGCAACTGGAAAATATTTCTTCTAATTGACAAATTAATTATGCAGTTTATTTTGATTAGACCAAAATAATGAAATATTCACACTGCAATTTCTTCACAAAATAAAATACTATGGAAGAAAAAATAGGAACTGGAAATGCTAGTGCACACAAGAATTTTGACACTTATTTTTGGACAATTGTCCCCGGAAAAACCCAATGTGGGAAAACTGATGCAGCAGTGAGGGTTTTTATTATTATGCAACAACAAAATTTCTGAGTACAATAAGATGTCGCCAAATTAGCGATTCTACCCAAGAGAACTACTAGAAAAAATATACTCATGGATTTTACCCTCTCTTCGAACAATCTGAACACCTGATTGCGTCTGAAAAGAAAGTCGCCCACCATGCTCTGCGCAGGCCCTGCGTCACCCCTACATACACTGCCAAACGCTCAGCCTGGAACTCCTAGAAATCAAGTCGTCTTGCCCATCGCTGACAAGGAAATTGTCTCTCCAACACTCTGGAAAACCTTCCTAGCCTCTAGAACAGAAAATGAGCTTCTCCTCAGCGAAATCAAACTGCTCAATTGAGGCTCTGCGCTACCCCTATGCAGCCTCCTGGAGATCAATTTCAACCTTCTCTTTCTGACTCTCTGGAAGTGGAATCTCCTACAAAATACTACTCTGTTGCTCCCTACCACCTGCTACTCAATCTAATGGCTCGATTTCTCCTACTGAATCACTTGCACTGGAAAATCGAACTCCCCATATTACTGAGTATTTGCCTTAGTGTGTTCTTCATCTACCCATCGACCTCTTCTTATAATCTCCAGTTGGGACTCAAACGACCAAGATTAGAACTTAATCGATGGTTGAGGTCATTTCCAAGTCGATCTGTGTGAGTTTCTAGAGAATTCTCACCTTTCCCAATGAATTACAATTAATCAACCATTTTTCCTAAGTTAAGAATTTTTAATTATGGTCAATTAATTTAATTGATCAATCTCTAGGTGGAATTTCCCAAAACGATTTTTGGGTTTTGGAGAACTCCTATGTTTTAACCTCTCCACAATGTTTCGAGACAAGAACACCATCTGATGCTACAAAAACTAACACCCACTTCCCCAAAATCAGTGATTGAAGGAAGCTAGGCAATTACACAACCAACCACCCACAGTTATGGAAGTATGGCGAATGGAGTCGGAAGTTGAAAGTGGTCAAATATGGGTACAACAAGTACCCATCTCGAGTTTTATGATCTAATCAACGAAGTCCCCCGTTAGAGGGAAGAAAATTGCAAGTCCTCCTTGGCTAGAGCAAAGGAATGCACGTGGGGGTTGAGTGGGCAAGTTTCCTGAATATAGAGAGGGTGCTAAAGGCCAAAAAAGTGTAAGGGAAGAGTTTGCATAGAGCCAAGAAGACCACAAGTAAATAACAAATTGATTCACAAGTGGGTATTCTATCGATAAATCCTGGTAAAAAGAACTTCCTAGCACAGTCAAATTCATGCCCAAAACATGCTAAATCCAAATGGGGCACCATCCTTAAGTGTTTAGGCAAGTTATCTAAAATTTGATTGTTAATTTGGAGAAGGAAAACCCAAACCTGAGCTAGGAAAAAGAGGGTTGTGAATTTGATGTTAGTCATGTGGAAGAGAAAGAATTGAGAGGGGACGTCGATGAGGGATCGCATTGGTAGAAAAGGGACTCCCTTGTGTACCTATAACTAGCTGGGAACGCATCCAAACAATTCAAGAAATTCCTAGCCCAGTGTGTAGAGGGTGACAACCATTGTTTTCCTATGATGGTGAGTAGCTTTCACAATTGGAAATTTCCTTAAGAACTTAAGTTTTCCCCTAGTTGTTTCATGGTCTACTAAAAGGCATCACACCCTAAAATTTGGTCTTCATCTTGCAAGATGACAAAACTCTCAAATGGCCTAATATGTTTTGGGAGAGAGCTCAACAAGCCTAAGTCTCCACAAAATAGTTGATGATATGATGTAAACCATTCACCAATGTACTCGTTTTTCCTTGGCTACTCGTTTTTTCTTGGCAACCTTGCTATCTGTTGTCAACTTCAGCGCAAAATTATCATGCATATATGAGCCATGGTCGCATACACAAGGGCTAAAACCAATAATCTATAGTTCTCATTTATAACATAGAAATGCTCAAAAAAATATGTCCAAATTGCTAACAAACAAAAGGCAAGCCATGAGTCTCTGTTCACCATACAAGGAGATATCATGACCATGCATGATGTACAATATTCTTTGCTTATAATTTGGATGTCATATTTATGTATAAGCTTGGTCCATTATAAGCCTTATCCTCCAACTTCGAGGATCATTGATCATTCAAGTGCTCAACTGGGAATAAACTCATCATACTCCCCATGGATATCTAGGACCATTGGAGTATATGGACAAATCGGTCTCTTGACAGTCTTTCCATTGGAATATTAATCAGAAGGTTTTTGACACTCCCCACCATTCCCCATGTAGCATGAGGTGGAGGAGGGTGTGTGGAAAGCCTACTCGTCTACAACAAGAAGGGGTAATTGACTCCATGTCACACAGTAAGATAGGATGCATGCCATGTGAGTGCTCACTTCCATTTCAAATGAGAAGGAGCATTGCCAACGATATACGAGAGACTTGACTCCACCTACCCCTTTTCATTCAAAATGATATTACTAAGAGATATGACAAAGGCAAAGTTTGAATGCCATCAGATAAGATTAGTCAAAATGTTGATGATAGGCTTGTGCCTCATTTGGGTAAGCAAAGGTTGACACTTACAACCCTTACTCGAGTTGAGATTCATGAGGGTGGAAACCCTTGAATCTTCATCAAGATCAATTCCTCATCACTAAAGTCAGTCCCTTGTGCGACCAAACCATAATACCTTCTTGCGGACGATTCTTTCCATCAATGGAATGGTAAGCACATTGTGTCACTCAACAAGACATGCGCACACTTGGATGATGGTGAAGGATATGGATTTAATTTGTGGGGAGAGAACTCTCTACCTGTGAGGTGCCAAGCTCTTAAAAGAATTTCCTGAAGTTGTATCACAGCCAATGATTCCACTGCTTAATTTTCCCTCTACCAATATCACATGCCTCACAATGAGTCATTGTATCATCAAAGTAAATCACACGTTTTGGAAATGACCTTATAGTCAAATAGTTGAAGAAGTGACATCTCATCCGATACACCTTGTCATGTCGTTGGAAATGGGAATTTTGGAGTGGCATGACGCTCTTCTATTGCAATTAACAACCTTTCTGAAGCTATCAAGGATAGGTTTCCTTTCCTTTGTATCATTGGCTATTGTCCCTTTATCAATGATGAAACAATAGGAGGGAGCTCAAATCATTTGTATCCCTGAAGTAGTTGCATCTTGTGCAACATCCTCCGTTGTATACCCAGAAATGATACTTCTCAAGTGATACATAATTTCCATTATGATAGGGTAAGACACTTCTTGTGCAATATGTGGATCCATTATCGTGAGAAGAGATGTTTATGTTCTAGAACGATATAACTCAAGTCTACCTCGACCATGATGAGTACGACATATCGTGTTGGAGAGAGTTCCAATATTGTAAGGGTGAATGGCATTAAGAAACAAAGCTAGGGAGGAAAAAATGCCTAATTCAAAAAGCTTTTGGAAAATTTTGAAACCCTATCCATAAAGACCTCCTCGAGGTTGATTTCATGATAGTTGTGGATTACAATGGTTCCTAGGAATATCAATTTTCTGACAACAATGAAAAGAGTACTCGACCAAGGGTTTCTCCCTTGAGATTAGGGCAATTAGAATCATACATGTGTTATGGTACCCACTAGTATCATTGTCTTGAGGGGTAAAGTATCTCTTTCAAACATCAAAGAGGCACAAGGTAGAGTAGCAGCCATAGTGGATGAGATGACCAAGACTTATTTAAGAAGCAACAAAGGACATAGGGACCAACCTATGAAGAATACCAAAAAAATGAGACTCCAACATAGGGTTTCCCAGAAACATCATGATCCATCAATTTTGCACAACGTGAGCTTATGCTCAAATGATCATGAACCAGTAGTTGCCGAAGTTTTGTCATATGCAAAGTTCCATGAAGATGAATCTGAAAAGCCAGATTTTCAAGTGGGTTGATTAGTTCATTTGATTAACAATGATAAAGTGATGAAGAGAAACAAATAAACCATGCAAAATTGGATCAACAAGAGACCTTGCTAGTGTCTGTCCCCACAGTGGTTAATAGTTTCATCAAATACCATTGTAGCAAGTGCACAAATTTTGGGTTTAACTAGAGGATGGTCTTCCTTACGATTTACCCATGATCCTGCAATCAAATTATGTTCTTCAAGGAGATCCTAGTTGAGTTCAAGATGAAGAAGGTGTTTCAACAGGAAAATTTGAAGTCTGGACTAGTATACTTTTTTGATCATGTTGAGGCAACATGGTCCAGATTCCATTCAAAAACTTTTATTAGTTTCTTAAGTAGCAAAAGCATAAATGCATATTTCTGGCTTATGAGATTTCATGATTGATTGGATTGGAGAGTTAACTATGTTGATCTTTTATGTCTAACCAATCACTTGGTTGCATGGTTACAATGGTCATCTGAGTATGTTGATTGATCATGGCAACTTTGAGAAACCCCCAAAATAAGAACTTTTAATCTAAAAAAAGGGAGAAAAAGAAAAAAGAAAAAAAAGAAGCAAATTTTTGAGTTCTGGGTAGTAGATTTGTTGTTGGTTTCTATTGTCATTTTCAGATTTTCCAATTGCTGATTTTTATGTTTTAGGACAGCAAGTAGTACCATTTGTTTCCAAATTTTCCCTTTACTTCAGCAATCATTCAGTCTTAGTTAATGATATACTGAATTTTTTTCCTTTATATCAACATATTCTCTTGTGTCATTGCATTCTTGTCATTTGTTCGACTCCAGCAAATCCTTCATAGCTAGAAAGATGTTCTTATACCCTAGGGCATATTAGCCTCATTGGTCAATTCCATCCTGCCTAATAGGTGTTTTCCTCGTTGGCATATGACCAAGTGGTTGTCTCCCATGTGTTGACTTTAACACATCATCCACTGGGAGTAGTGTATAGGTTATGTGGTAGCAAGTTGTGGTTTCAGACAGACATTTACGGATGACTCCCTTTCAATCGATTGGTTGGCTCTCCATACTTGTTGACTGCATTGCCCACTAGATAGGCACATTACATTCAAGTCATTCTTTAGATCATGTTCTTCAATATACAGGCACAAGTTTTGGTGTACAAGTTTAAGGGTTACAAGCATGTGATATTAACAAGATGAACAAATAAATACACATTTTTTTACGCTTCGTATCTTATTCCAGAGGTCTCTTGGACTTCTCATGACTGTTACCATTCACTTGAGGATCTTCACCTTCCTCTCAAGTGAACAAGCCAAATTTACATAACGCCAAAGGATTGTCGAACCAGGCACAATTTTTCTAGCACTAGCAATTAGGGCAACAACAACTATAAACTTGCTTCGATCCTTAGAATACTCGTTAACTTGCTCAGCCAATGGAGAAAGATCAAGTTCAATAGCAATTGTTAGAACATCCTCGTAACATTTTGAGGATAACTGATAGCCATAAAAAAACGAGTTGTCACAAACTCGCCTCATTACTTTCATTCACATGGCTAGAAAATCACAATAGTTGGATGGATGTACCCATTTTGGGAATGTAGGCCATTTATCACCATAATTAATCAAATTGAGGTTTACTTTACAGACATCTATATCTAAGTTGATACATAAACTTAAATAATAGCAAAGGCGATAACAAGTTCTAGCCAATTTTGCGCTTGAATGGAGCTAACTTGCATATTACACTAAACTCACCAATTGGTCCTTGTACAAATTCAAAGAGGCAAATCACTTTTACCATAAGAAATGATTGTGGTTTCCTAATTTTTTATTTTGGAAGAGTATCAATTTCTTCTATTATGGGGTTGACGTTGGAATGTCAGAGTTTCATTCAGAGAAACCGGTCCTTGTTCTTCCAAGACTAGTGACTTCCTTGATGCTAAAGCTATTCAATTCCTTTGAGGTTGGATGCCAGATGTGTTCACTTCCTTTGAGGTTGGATGCCAAATGAGTTCATGAGCCCTAATCCATGGACGTTTTGGTTGCATAATTTATTCCCACTCATTTCAACCTCGACCATGTTTATGTAGCTCCCTACAATCTCTTTGTTCAATATAAGACATTAACCTTTCAAATTTTGTACTCAACATTAACAACCACAGACAAATCATGGGCAATGAATATCTTGAACCCTGGAAACCCCAGGACAAGGCAAATCATGTGTGCATGCTATTTGGTACAAAGCAAAACTTCAGAGTGAAAAAAATTGTCAAGACATGAAGTATCAATTACGCAACAATCATACGATTCTAAGAGACAAAGTTCTCAACATACAAAAAACCAGTGGAATTTACAACGTAAAATGGAAAATCAAACAAAGTATTGAGCGCTTGCACTGATATGAAGTAGAGGAAAATTAGTGACACAATCGCCAAGGTCAAGCTAGTTTCATATCTCATCATCCCAAAGGGCTTGGTTCTAACATCATAGGTCCCGGCACATAGTAGTGATGTGAGATTATACTCTTTCACGCCTGTCACGAGATCATAGACTTGGATTAAGGATCTTTGCAATACTTGCATTGCCTACGATCTTGTCTTGGCCAACAAGTCTCTAGTAAAGGCCACTACTAAAAATAAGTACACAACCCCTTACATGCAATGCCCTAGTCACATGGCTCCATTGGTTTGCTTGTCGGAGTTGAGTCCCAACACACTCCTTTCAAAGGAATACATGAAGTTCACTTACAATCTCAACATCAACAAGCGAACATCGACATTCTAGCCACTCTGTAGCAACAAACTTCGATCATTGCCTTGACCCCCACATAACTAAGTCCTCCAATTGATGAAATTGTGGAGCTTCTATAGAGTCTATTGCAATTTAGAGTCATGCAAAGGCAACGAAATCTCAACCTTGCATATGGTTCTGCTTCGAGGGAGGAGACATTGTAGTGGAATTAATGGTCAAGATTTGCATTGGTATCATTTGTGTAGGGCAAACATCTTGGTTTGAAGTGGGTACATGGGCGAGAGGAGTCACCAGGTCAAAGGTTGTGGGAGTGGTTAGGGCGCGAAGAGAATTCCCAACTAAAAAAATTGTGCCATTTTGAGATTGTATGCAAAGAACTGAACACAAATCTAGCTCAGAGAGGGTTCAGAATTGCAAATTTGGGAGACAGAGAGGCCAGAGTGACCACAAAGAGAATATGGTAGAGAAATAGCTCCGAGTCACACCATCTTTGATAACATTCTTGGAACACATAAAAAATAGACAATAAATAGATAAGCATGTGATGCATATTATTAACAATATATATACATAAATACACATTTTTTTGACCCTTGGTTTCATATTCCACGAGATGCCTTGGACTTCTCATGACTATTGGCCTTCACTTGAGGGTTTTCTTCCTCCTCTCAAGTGAATAAGACAAATTTAAATAACCCCAAAAGATTATGTTTCCAACAATTCACGGATACAATTTACAGAGATCACTAAGTTTTCAACATCCCTCAAGGGGATCCCATCCTCTTGAGTCACCACTATTAACCCCTAAATTTTCCCCCTTGCAAATTAGAGTGTTAATCACCAACACATTTCATTAGGTTGAAGGTTTGGAGACATATGCACATATAATTTTTCCTGGGTAGGTAGTTGTTTCCTAAGGAGACTAGTTACAGGATGGATCAATGATGGTTCAGACAATTTTATGAAGATCAGAGAGAGTTGTTATTCTTAGTAGGTCACCTACCTTTTAAGAGACAAGGCTTCAAGGCTTGCAAGGTGGTCTTGATTACACATTTAGAGTCCTTATGGATTTAGGGTTCTAATGAGATTTCTCTATGTGACATGCATGGTACATTCCTTTTTTAGCAGGTTTGGTCTGGAGATTCACATGTCAAAGATAATGATAAATTTGGAGTCCTTGCAAGATTTTGAATTCAACGAGTACTTTTTGGCAACATGTGAGCACACTCTATTTTAAGCAATACTTGCATGTCGATTTTGATAGTATTTTCAACTTCCACGCTGAAATATAATCGAATGAGCATGGTTTCAAGGGCACATGAGAAAATTTTATGTTTTGCAGTGGTTGCACATTAGATCGAGCTACATATCTCCCCACTAAAAAGTGAGATTGATGAGGGTGATTTCATCAAAATACAATAAATTTCTAGTTTTAATAGTCTTTGCATAGTAGTGCTAATAGCATATTTGGACTCCCTACGGAAATTTGAGTCCGACGAGTATAACAATGTGGACGTATAAACAAATTTATATTTTTAGCAATGCCTATTTTAGACATACCACATGCAGCAAGGTTCCTCTATTCATTCCATACATTTTCTATCTTTTCCTATCTTTTGAGGGATTGCTACATTTGGCATTTCCATTATAGCAACGGGTCATGTAGCAATCTAAGAGGATGACACATGACAACTCATGGAACGGAAAAGTGGCAATCATTTGAACTTACAATGTTGCAAACATCGGAATCGAGATAAAATAGGCAAGGGTTCGCAAAACCAAAAAATCGTAAAAATAAGGAAAATATCAATAAGAATCGGCAAACATCGGCAAAATTGAGATACCATAAAAATATTGGTAAAAATCAGCAAACATCGACTAGGCTAAAAAATCGTGATTTCAAGATAAAATCAAGACGTTCTCGAGATGTTCGTGACATTGATTACAAGTGAGTCATTACTGATGTCGCAAAATGTATGGTCCATCTCCACTCTCCTAAGGCACATTGTTTTTCATCCTCTAAATCAAATTTCCAAAAATTCTCCAAATGCATCTTTTTAGCCCAATTCAAAATTCCCAAATTTAAGATATTTTATTCGAAATCGAATTTCCCACAATTATCCAAGGATATTTTTTATCCTAGCTCAAATTACCTAAGGATGATTTTATCATAGGTTGTATATACTCAAAATACTCAAACATGTTTTTACCCAAGTCGAATTAGCTATAATTATGATGAAGGATATTTCTATCTTAGGCAAACTCAGAAATACTTCAGCTAAACTCGACCAAGTGCCACTTCACTCAATGTTTCAATTATGATGCAAGTTGACTCCACATGCTTTTTCTAGTATGCATTGATTGTCACTTATGGGAAATTGGACATATATTCTTCTTAGTACCCATTGGAGGAATTCAAGGGGGGGAAGTTAGGAGGCAGCCATGATTTCAAATCAAATTGTCTTCTACAACACCAATGTTATTCTCTTTCTCTCATCTCAAGTTCTTTCCCTTTTCTCTCTTCTAGCTTCTACTTTGTTGTGTCTTAATATCATTGTCATCAATTGTGTAATAGTCCTCTTGGTGCAACTAATGTTATGAACATAATATATAACAATAATGATAATAATAATCATAATCATAATAATGATTAATTAGATAATAATTAGTTATTGAAGACACGTCCAAAAGGACATGATTATTCGTGAAGGGGCACTTTGTCTAGTATATAAGCAGGGCCCTCATTTGTAATCATACATATTCTTCATTTATAGATTCATACAATATATTCTTTATTATTCTTATAATGGATTCTTTTACTGTATTCCAAATATATTGGACTATTTGACGTACATAAAGAACTTTGTTTTTTACATTGGTATCAAAGCTAGTCTAATCCAGCCTTCAGTCATTAACCCTTCGCCAAGTTTGTTATCGTTGTGATTGAGGCTTTTAGCCACAAAAAGTAAGTTTGGAGGTTCTCCATCCGGTCGTTAGGCCTTTGCCCATTAAAAAATAAGAAAAAAATTACATATATATATATAAAAGAAAAAATCTATGTTGCACGGGGACCCCTCCACACCAAAAAATCCCTTGTACCCAATGTTTCGACATATCGGGTACTTTTACAGGGGTTGGGGACTTTGTTGGGGACTTGGGGAATTCCAAACCATTCCCAAACTGTCCTAGGCAAAATTTTGGGGACTTTTCAGGTACCGTTTTGTCATCCCCAAGGAAAAAACGATATTTCTTGCCCAATTTTGACTACGTTTACTTTGTTGTTTGGATGGATTTTCATGATGTTTTGGATGAGCTTTTACTGTGAAAAAGTTGTTAATGCTAACATCCAAAGATAACCGCTAAAAATACACTTGTTCAGTGTTGGCATTTAGTTTCTCCTCTCTTTGTCACTTAATTGTCTAAAGCAATAACTCTCAGTGTTGGACTTCAACCTATAATTATTGTTGCTTAAAAAGGGGATCCCTTTAGAAATAATTAAGAAACCTACCAGTCATTCCTTCATGTGGCATGAATCAAGGATAGTTATTGTTGATGAAAACCTTCTAGTTTTGTCTAGAAGGTGAAGTAGATCGTGTTTGAGATTGTTCCTACCTGGAACATTTAACAAGTTTCTAAACCCACTCTTGTCCTACAGGAAAGTTGTTGAACTATGTTTAGCATTATTTGCAAGGAATTATTGGGTTGTTGTGTGTTGTCCTAGCAGTGACATATTCTTTCCCTCAAACAGTGAAGGTTGCATGGATGTTTATTTGTGAATACAACCTCTTGCGTGAAGTAAAGGCATCCAACAATGACACATTGCAACACATTTCCTCTTAAGACTTGTTACCGTTCAAGCTAGCAGGGGTCCTAGGAGGGGTTCTTATACAGCAACTACTAGGAAAAGTGGAAACAATGGAGCAATAGCCCACTATCATCTCAACTAAAGCTCACTGCTCGTTAAGGACTTTCACCAATGGGAGGAATCCCGATATTAGGGAAATCTCTAGGAGAAATATTACAATGGTGTAAGAGTAATGATTCCAAGAGCTTATTCATAGGAGAGACTCTAATGATAGGGATTACTTGCTTTAGAAGCAAGATGAATGGCTCTCCAAGAAGGGCTAGAAGGGGACCTGGGCCTTGGGTTTAGGAATATCTCTTGGTAAGAAGTGCCCTAGACCAAAGAATCCTAGAAGGATAGGGTTTCTAAGCAATCCTTGTGAAATTGGAGTGACAAGGTTGCGAGACCACAAAGAAGCCCTAATGGACCCAAACGAGACCAAGGGTTTGGGGTGAAACTTCAAACAAATGGACTTGACTAAGTGAGGGGGGGAGAAAAAGGATCAAAAAGATAGGATTTGACTTAGATTTCCAATACAATGATCCTTAATGAAGCCATTAACCAAAGGAAACCTAGGGAGAAATGGTTCTCAAGCTAGGGCTTTGGATAACTTGAGATTCCACCGTTAATATGGCTTAAAAATTGGAGGATCTCTCAAGGACACATTAGCACAGCTCTTGCCCAAGTTTCATCAATTTTACAATTGATTTCGCGTGATGCCCTAGGAAGCCTACAAGGGTTAGGGCTTAGAAATATAAACAATTGTGAGAAAGATATTCGTTTTGGTGACCACCTAGGACTAGAATAGTGCCTATCCTATTGGGAGAATGGAGTCAAAAGGATTCAATGCTTAGAGATGCTTATACCCAATCAAGGAATTCCCAAGAAGCTTCGTATGCCCCTAGAGACAACAACTAGGCAACTAAGAAAATTTATACTTCTTTGATGTTGCAATTAATGGCTTATCAAGGCAATTATGAACAATCATATACCCCTAGGGTATTTATTCACTATACTTTTGCATGAACATATGAAAAAGCCCTCACAAAGACAAATCAACAAATTCGCATTTCATTAATGCAACTTCACCAACTTCATGAGCAAAAATTCTTCATACATGACACAAGTGATAAAAATGAGAAATAGACATGAAAAGTACACTTACAAGTATAGCGAAAATATTCCAACCATCAATACACAAAAATCGAAGCTCCAAGATTAAAGACAGGCTCTTTCCAAACATCAAAATGTATTAAGATTCCAATTCGTACATCAATAAGGATAATGAAATTATCAAGAAGAGATACAAGTCCTAATCCAAGTGATGATCAAATGAAATGATCATCACATCAATATATATCCTCCCTAAGGAGTTTGATTTAGCTAATAAGGCCTAATAATGCCCCAACTAATAAAATAATGTGCAAAAATAGCATTCCTTGGTGACAAGCTCACCGAGATAGCTCCATAATACAAAAATAAGCCTCCCAAGAGCGAAAAATAATAGATATAACAGGTTGAAGGGCCATTAAGAAGCCCTAGTGGAGTTCAATGTCTGCCAAGATGAATGAATGAGATCCAAACATATTGATAAAGGGGGTGGCACCTTGATACCAAGCAAATGACCTGTGGTGTCCCCAAGTGACTATGGGGGCACAAAACATCCTCACGGGTCTCCAAGTGGATCAAATAAGCGTATATCCCATCTGTAACGGCTGGAAGAATGATGCAAACCCTCCCATTCTCAGTCATGGCGAGACACATCCTCATCGGGGCCCCAGATCAGCTGCCAAGTGTGTGGTGAAAGAGTGGAGTCTGTTGGGCTAGGTGGTCCAGGTGCATCATCATCATCCAATAGGTGGAACACGACCAATGAAAAAGAGGAACTGAAGGATCCCATGAAGTGGAAATTTGCTCTCTACTATGGTGGAGACCCTTCGCTCTCAACGCTCACCCTACAAATGCCAATATGACCCTTTCGAGGGCTTCGACGCCATATAGGGAGACCAAACCCAAGATGAAGACCCACCTGCAATCTTGTATTAGATCCAATCCATCCCCTTACCTTCTAGTACAACCAAACATTAGTGCAACTAAGTAAATGAACTTACAAATCATGGAACCAAGTTGACACTGATAGTGGCATGCCCTTCCATAATGGGCTTTAGAATGTACAAGTGTCTCCAAGTTCAAGAAGGTTAACCAAGGACCCTATTAGGTGGTTTTAGCCCCTAAGGAGGTGACATGTGCATGGTACATCCATCAAACGGCAGGTGGCATGTGATATAATGATGGAAAGGAGTGGGGCATCTAGGGAAGGCTCCAAGCCACATGACACAGTACAAGGGTAGCTATAATAAGGGAAGCCCACACCTGGGTATAAGAATATAGGAGCGAGCAATTGTGGTACATGAGTTACCCTGACCTTTGTTTTTCCACCCTTCTTTATATGCCTTTTGCCCACCAGATAAATTTGTATGTCCTGGCCATCTTTTGCATTTTATGGTACATTTCCTATTGAGAGTGGCCAAATAATGCTTTTTCTTTTCTTTTAGCTACATCAACCTCTGGGGCATCATTCAAGTCCCGACCCAGAGTGTGGACAAGGGGAAGGGGAGGCTAACTCCTTATGGACCCAATAGATATATGTGGACCCAAATGGAAAATATGAAAAATGGGGTTATAATGAGCGGAGGAGAGTGGTGTGTATGGTGTCGAGAAGCAAGAATACACAACCAAAATTAGAGTTTCCCATGTAGTGCCACCACTAAAGCTAGTAGCCAATAAAGGTGATCCCACGGGACTAAGATACAAGGTTAACCATCAGATTGGATAGAGGACACAAGAGGACAAATCAAGCCCACTCTTTCCGCTGAATTCCCCACCCCCCCCCTCCCCCCACCCCCACTAATCCATGCCCAAAACTATTCATGATAAGTAAACAAAATACCCAACCACACAATGAAAAGCCATACCTTTTGGATTGGAAGGCCCACCTTGTTATGTAAAAAAATTAGTTAACTTAGGTTTATTATTCAATTTTAATTTTAATTAGACGAAAGGGCGCGATCATAAGATCATGCCCTTTCCCAAAGGGTGCCCATGGCGGTATATAAGCCAGGCAACCCAGTGTAAATCATCATCATCTGTAATTTTCATC
Organism: Pinus taeda; assembly: GCA_000404065.3. NCBI lineage: Eukaryota > Viridiplantae > Streptophyta > Pinopsida > Pinales > Pinaceae > Pinus > Pinus taeda. Next base: position 36,692 of record APFE030049236.1, on the reverse strand, counting down.
TTATTAATAAAACATTTATATATAATTTCTGCGTATCAAGCATTTTCTGTTCCATTGGTATCAGAGCGAGTCGCTCCTAGGCGCATGACAGCACAGCTAAACGGCTGTCTGACTACTCACAATACCGTTGTTGCTACCGTCCATTGCGTTAAGTCCTTTGTCCACCTGCCCTCGAAGTCGCATCTCTGCAACCACCCGCTCAAGTTCCAGTTCCATCTATCATCTATCATTGTTCTCCACTTTTTCCAAATTGCTAACCGCACATAATTCTTACTCACTGTGTGGCTACAGGCCCGACAAACCCATCTGCCATCAATTCCGTTCCTATCCGCCATTAATTATGGTCGTCGGTCCGCTGGCTTTGTCTGTTTCTCACACGGAATTAGTGTTAACCCTCACGGTTGCTCCGCACTAGTCCACGCATACATATCACCGATTCCCATTCACCAGTAAAACGTAGCCATCCGCATTCAACAGGTGATAAACTGCGGATATTCGCGATTTTTTAAATCAGTCAACCGGTTTCGTCAGCCAACGCGACTGTCTAGTTGACATTTATGATATATATATATGAAATAATTATAACGTGATTTAATTATAATATATATATCATATTTTAATTTATATAATATATATATATAGAATTAATTATAAGTTATATTAATTTATAAGCTTTTAATGATATATATATATAAGTTAATAATTATAATATTATTAATTATTATAATTTATAATGTAAAAAAAATAAAAATAGAAAAATTATTAATTAAATTAAATTATTAAATTAATTTAATTGAATTATTTAAAAAAAAAAAAAACTTAAGCTGGCAGATAAATATACGCCCCCGCAAACCCGCTCGATGTCGACAATGACAATGGCGGATTTTCAAAAAAAATTGCTTGACGCAGAGCATAAGATAAATAACAACCACGACGACGTCAATAAAAGGCTTGGGGAGCAAGCAGACAAAATAAAAGATCTTCAAGATACGACAAATCGAATGGAGATAAAGATGGAAAATTACCATGTTCAGACAGAAGCAGAGATCAGAGAGGTCTTAACAATGCTGAAAAGTTTGTGTAAAAGGTCGAATTGTACACCCAAACAACTACTAAAAGAAGATGAAGAGAATCAAGAACACATCTCATCAGATTCAACTAAGTCCACAGACTCTCATGACAAAGTTGAATCCCCAAAAAAATCAACGACACCCCACCAAGAAGCGAGTAACACAGCCTTTACAAACAAGCAACTCTGGGATAACTTTACGAGTCAACACCCTTTTTTCGCTCAACCAGTAGCAACATACCAACGACGGGCAAAAGTCGAGATGCCTAAATGCGATGGAAACGAAAAAAACAATGTTGCATGGATAAATAAAGCAGAAGAATACTTTGAGATATATGACATCAAT
>APFE030049236.1:11722-34561 GCA_000404065.3 Pinus taeda | reverse complement strand
CTTAGAATATCTGATCAAGTGGAAGGGCTTACCCGAAGAAGACGCTTTCTGGGAGAATGAATCATTCTTCAACAACATCCGTCGTTACTTATGCTTTGAGGACAAAGCATTCTTTCGAGAGGAAGGCAATGTTATGTAAAAAAATTAGTTAACTTAGATTTATTATTTAATTTTAATTTTAATTAGACGAAAGGGCACGATCATAAGATCATGCCCTTTCCCAAAGGGTGCCCATGGGGGTATATAAGCCAGGCAACCCAGTGTAAATCATCATCATCTGTAATTTTCATCTTATTAATAAAACATTTATATATAATTTCTGTGTATCAAGCATTTTCTGTTCCACACCTTCAAACATACGATCAGAACAAATGGCTAAGGGAGCATATGGCTAGCTTAAATGGAAGAGATATTGGCACATCGTGTTATCTAGTGGTTGCAAGGGGTTGTTGGTTGTCGACTGAGGACTAAGGACCATCTAGGAGAAAAATTTTCTCCTATGGATAATACCCATGGGTGGTGAGTAACATCTATCTCCAACTAAGACATGATCTCTAAGAAAAGTGCACGAACATACTCGAACGGGAAGGTCATGAGAACACCAACAATCTCTTGGGATTGCAAACCTGTTACTGCACATATCAAAGACTAGGCACGTGGGGCAACATGCTTTTGCAGCATCTCATGATCGCCCATGCTTATATTAGGCCATAAAAAATCAATAAGAAATAAATTTTACTCTAAATGCAGCTATTCTAGCATGATAATATCATATGATGTTAGTTCTAATGCAAAAAATCAGCATGCAATGCATCCTATTCTAATATGCATATTACATCGTAAAAGTACTGAGTGTAACCATAGAGCCAATGCAACCAGGACATCACCAGGTCAATATAAAAACAATTTGCCCAATGATCACTGAAGCAACAAATCCAAGAGAAAGGATAGGAACAATCATATCGAGGGTCACCAGAGTAGGAGGTGGGAAATAAAGTGCCCACACATGGAGGATCACGAGATAAGAGGGAACAAAGGGATGTAATCTACTCCACAAGATCCTCTCTTTTAACCAGGCTCATAAACTTTTAGATGGCTACAATTGATTCTGTGTGATGCCCTAGGAAGCCTGCAAGGGTTAGGGCTTAGAAATAGAAAAAGAGATGAGAAAGATATTTGTTTTGGTGACCACCTAGGACTAGACCTATACCTAGCCTATTGGGAGAATGGAGTCAACATGATTCAATGTTTAGAGATGCTTATACCCAATCAAGGAGTTCCCCAGCAACTTTTATGGCCCTAGAGGCAGCAACTAGGCTACTAGGAAAATTTATACTTCTTTGATGTTGCAATTGATGACTTATCAAGGCAATTATGAACAATCATATACCGCTACGATATATATTCACTATACTTTTGCATGAACATATGAAAAAGCCCTCACAAAGAAAAATTCACATTTCATTAATGCAACTTCACCAACTTCATGAGCGAAAATTCTTCATAAATTACACAAGTGATAAAAATGAGAAATAGACATGACAAGTACACTTACAAGTATAGTAAAAATATTGCAACCATCAATACACAAAAATCGAAGCTCGAAGATTAAAGACAAGCTCTTTCCAAACATCGAAATGCATTAAGATTCCAATTTGTCCATCAATAAGGCTAGCAAAATTCTCAAGAAGAGATACAAGTCCCAATCCAAGTGATGATAGAATGAAATGATCATCACATCAACATATATCCTCCCAAAGGGATTTTATTTGCCTAATAAGGCCTAATAATGCCCCAACTAATAATATAATGTGCAAAAATTACATTCTTTGTTGAGAAATCCAAAGTGTGGCAGTGAAACGATTTCTCTTATTATGACATTATCTTGTGATGTTTTTCATTATTATTATTTGTTCTTTCGAATTATATTTTCTTAGCATCAAGACTAATGCCAAGTGCAACAAATAGAAAAGAACACAAGACGTAGGCACGCTGCCAATGCAAAACCCCACTCTAGGGGAAAACCTAGTCAAAATTCTTCCTTCAATAGATTCAAGATGAGACGACCAAGACCCTTACAAACTAGAGACTCCCTCCATTAAGTCGTCCTTGTGAGTAGCATTGCATTCTTCAATGTGTTCTTACTTGCAATAATAAAGCTTTGACACAGTGCAATAGTATGTTTGATAGAATGGTCACATAACACAATTATATCTATTTTGTAACATATACGCTTCAATCCAACAATGATGATGTACTCCCCTACTCTTGGTCCTCATCACTGAGGTGGCACCAAATTTTATCACTGCAGTGACACCGAACTTCTGTGACATCACCAAATTGCAATAACATCTAACTTCTACAGCGCAATGACACCGAACTCTATTCACTGTAATAGCACCAAGCTTTGTGAAGGCACCGAAGTTCATCCATTGTGATAGCACAAAGACTATAATTTGAGCGAGGCTAAGACTGTGGTTACACTGATTCTCTTTCTCTAAGAATTGGTCTGAACTTCGTTATTGTAATAGCACCGAAAATTTATGCTCTGCAATAGTACCGAAAAACCTTCTCCGCTATGATAGCATCAAGACTTAGCCACTGTAATTTCTGAATTTGCCTGCAATTAACTCAAGCTCTTTGTAGTGTAGGAATGCGAAGACTTCATGCTTATATATATAGTTAATTCCATATGAAATAGGCTGACATGAGTTTATGAACAATTGTGTCTCCACATAAAGTTAGGCCAACTTGTAGGATGACTTGTAGATGATTTATTTGAGGCCGACAACAAGGAGACTTGATGGAGGAGTCTTTGACCAAACAATAAATTGATTTTGACTCAAATAAACAATCCTAAAGCCTACAATGGAGGCTTGACCTATGACAATTGACCCAAGCATGAAACCCATGCTTTAACAAGTCAATTCAATAATAGAAATTCTTTTTGCTTTTCTTTTGACAAATATATTACATTTTGACTTCAAGTACAATGAAGACCAGTTAAAATTGGCAACTAGGGCCAAACTCCAACTAGGTCATCCTATTTATGGCAGGTGATATTTTTCCTAGGTTCCTCTTGTCAAGAGGTGTAGGATTGATCTAAAGGTCATCCAATTCCGACAATTATTTATGGAGATATGAATTTATTTGTATTTACTTGACAAATTGTCAATGTTGGCCAGCAGCAAAATGTGTGGCACACATGCCTAGCAAATCATATAAATACAAGTGAGGTTGATTCATTTTCAACTCATCTCATCTCTCACATTCTTCTCTCTCTCCTTACATATTGGGTACACACAAGGAAGAGGATCTCTCTCACGTGGGAAGTAAGGGGACGTACGCTGAAGGAGGATGCAGGAAAAAGGACGTAGAAATAGTTGATTGTGTTGACTGAGTTTGATCGAGGCTGAAGAAGGTCTCTTTGACCAACGTTGACCAAGCATTGACCTTAGAAGAGTGCAGGTTTGGTGTGGCTGCCTCTCCAAGGCAATCCACAAATTTTGGCACGCAAACCGAGGCAATCTGACCTCTGGTTTGACCAGAGTTGACTGCCCTAGTTTGGGGCAGTAAGTTGACTTCAGTCAACTACAATTTGACTGTGTTTTTGGGGTTGTTTATGGGCTGCTTCTTCAGGTTGTTTGAGGACTAGATGACCGGGAAATTGATCAAGCATATTGGAGGTCAATTTCATCTCGTTTGACTAAGTTTGACTTTGTTGATTTAGGGTTTGCTGCTGCTGATATAAAATTACAGAATTCTGATTTTGTACTATTTCTCTCTGTTGAACTATTGATGATAAAAGAAGATTTGATCAAAGGGTTTCCCCGCATTGGGGTTTGTCCCTGGCTAGCCACCACATCTTGTGTCTCTTGTCTTGGCTTTTTTTCTTTCGATCGTTTAATGTTCTATCTACACTTTACTTTATGTATATGTGATTGCTAATCAGTGGCTAAAAAGAAGAATTGAAGTAAACTGCTCTACGCATAGAACATACCATAATTTAACAAGATCGAACCTAGTTACATTCTTCAACACTCCCCTTTAACTAGGGAGGTATTCATATTTACATATAATCAAAGAGGTACATGGAAGATCTCAAAACACATCATCCACAAAGATCTTTAGGCACCACAATGCTATGGACTAGATTCCTAACCAGGGCAATCTATCCAAGGTCTCTCAACATTTTAGGCACCGCAATGCCATGGACTAGATTCCTGACTAGGACAATTTATCTGAGTGGGACTAAGATGGACTCAAGCTTTCAGCCTCGCTAGGTACCATCAGGCTTACTTACTAACCATCAACCTAGAGATCTAGGTGTGTATCTAAGGTCAGAGCTCTATGACCAACACCACCTTCCCAACTTCAAGACCTTGAATCAACACAAAGTGTCGACCAGATGTCTTCCCAGGCAATGCTTCACTCACAAAGCCCCAACACTCCTTGATTCAGCAGATCAAGGACAACAAATCTCTCCCGATCAAATTGATCAGTAACCAACATGCTATCAAAACTTCGAGAGATTTACCTATACAAATACAACCCCAATCAATAATATACTTTCACATGTTCATAAACAAACCCAAAACTTCGAGGTCTTTCAGACAACTGATGTTGCTTCTCAACACAGTAGGACTATCAATTGAATCTTTGATAGAAGATTCCTCAATCATACACTTTCCTTTAATACTTCATATGCAACAACATATCCTTCAAAATTCATTCTCCAGTCAAAACTATGATATGCTCTCCCTCTCAACCAAGGAGATTTCCTCTATCCAGGCTCCCTCTTAACCCAGGGAGATCAACTTCTTATTGGAGAATCTTTCATGGCTTCCATCTTTCTTATTAGAGTCATTCACATATCATGCTTATCATATCAACTTTACTTGTGATCATCTTCATCATCTTGAAGATGATGTACCTGCACAACTTAGATAGAAAGTACAACCAAAACTATAGAAGCATGAAGTTGGCCATATCAAAATCTTATAATAATAGAAGCATTAGACTTTACAAACATAATCAACAAGAGACTATACTTCAATACTTCAACTTCATGCCCAGATTTAGTTAAACCCTAAATCACATCAACATCGCAAAATATTAAACTCATCTAGGGTTTCAATATTCTTTCAACGATATGACAAGTTCTTTCATATAGCAAACCCTAGAAATAATTCAAACAAGTAATGTGTCTAACAATTATCAAAATTCATATGTTAGACTCCTCACTAGGATTTCATACATATCCTAGATTTCATACATGAGTTTCAACAACGATCACAGCTAAATGAACAACATAACTAGCTTATACTAGGGTTTGATGTACATTGTAGATTTATCATTCACACAATCTCAACAATCACTATATAGATTCATAGATTCCAGATTGTCATATCACACATACTAGAGAATTTAACTACTACTAGGGTTTAGCTGTGAAAACCTAAATTTCCCAAACAACATCATTCTAGAATATCAAACTTTGACTAGGGCTTGTTTCCAAACCCTAGGACTTATGACGATTAATAATTAGGTCAAGCACACATATCTACGAATTCATTATCAAGCATAAGCAGATCCTATGTTAGGCAATATATTAGACATATACTGACCTAGACCAAGCTAGGGTTTCGTCCAAATGGACACATATACACCTAGCGTTTCATTCCTAGGATCTCACTCTAAAGACATAACAAGAGTTTTTCTTATAGGCCCAACCAAACCCTAAATATCTAGGTTTTCATTACATAACAAAGCAAACCCTACATTACCAAAACCATCAAAGGTTTGGGATTTCAGACAACATCTTTCAATCCTAACAAGTTAGGGTTTTCATCATCATTCCAAAACCCCAAACATGACATTATCATCAAAAACTTCAAATAGGATTTCCAATAACCCTAAGCAAGCTAGGGTTTCACACATTAACATTAGCATACCCTTATGTTAGGGTTTCCAGAGAACCTGTCTAGGGTTCTATAAGAACAATCAAGGATGTAAGGAGGGTAGATTTATCAAGTGATGAATCACCCTAAACAAGAATCTTTATGATTCAAGACAACTAGACATAATGATGTTAGTAATGTAATGCAAATTACAAAAATAAGATGAACATACTTTTTATATTAAGAGAGTTTTTATAAGTTGTATAGTCTAAGACATACCTAGAGAATAAAAAACATTGGAAGGATTCTTTGAAGTGTCTCCTTTGTTTTGAACCATGATTTTTTATACATGTAATACATACTTACAAATAAAACATGTGATACCAAGAAAATGATTTAATTTCTCAAGTTGATCTTCCACATAATCATGGAGGATGGAATCCTATGATATTGAAAATCAAGTTATTCCTTCTTCCAATCAATATTAGGACTTTTGCTTGACATCCTAGATTACTTATTAGGATTAAGGTTCTTGTATGTTATCTAGGGATTACATTCCTTTTACCCTAGACTAACTGTAAACTAGGACCATCTAAGATTAGACATATTACAAATCTAAAAGTGTACTTTGTATTTACATACCTTTGATTAGATATCTCATTACACTTGTTGCAACAACATCTTGTTGAGTACAGAATCTTGCTTGATTTCCTTAAGTTGGTTCCTTGTGCTTGTACTTGATAGATCTCTATAGGAAGCTGTACCAAGTTCCATTCCTTCAATGAGTGGAAGACAAAATATATTTTTTTCATTGCTTTGACCTTATCATTGATTCAACACTTGGTGCTTCAACTATAAACATAACATTGAGCCCAAATCCTTCTTTTGAAATCTATAGCTTAGTCATGGCTGTGACTATGATTTTACCGAAAAATTATGAACCCAATTTCTGAAGTGATTGAGCTATCTCACTGTAGCTTACATCAAATTGTAATCCTCATTTACTTCTGAGATTATAAGTACTCAATGATCGAACTTGTCTCCTTGTGATTTTCACCAAAACTAGTTCGAATTGTCTTGTTGAGGCTTGTACTTACCTTATACTTGTGTTACTAGATGTCTCGAGTTCATCATTGCAACTTCTACGAATTCCTCACTGAAATTTGGTTCGAACTTCACTTGTTTCTATGGATTATATCATTTTCTTATGGAGCGAAGTTATATTTCTTCTAGACTGTGAGATTATCAAACCTTTCTCTCTGAACTCGAGACTGAACTAGGTATCTCGAAAAGATTGAACTAGCTCTTTGTAATCTTAATTCTCTGAGCCCAAAGATGTCCTTAAATTATGAACCTTTCACTGAGAATACTTCAAAGATGCATAAGTAATCTTTAAACTGCCTTTGATCATGACCTTAGCTCTGATACCATGTTGAGAAATCCAAAGTGTGGCAGTTAAAAAATTTCTCTTATTATGACATTATCTTGTGATGTTTTTCATTATTATTATTTGTTCTTTCGAAATATCTTTTCTTATCATCAAGACTAATGCCAAGCAACAAATAGAAGAGAACACGATGTAGGCGCGCAGTGAGGGCAAAACCCCACTCTAGGGGAAAACCCGGTCAAAATTCTTCCTTCAGCGGATTCAAGATAAGATAACCAAGCCGCTTACAAACTAGAGACTCCCTCCATCAAGTCAGCCTAATGAGTAGCATTGCATTCTTCAATGTGTTCTTCCTTGCAATAATAAAGCTCTGACACAATCCAGTAGTATGTTTGATAGCTTGTTCACATAACACAATTATATCTCTGTTGTAGCATATATGCTTCGGTCCAGCAATGATGATGTACTCCTACTCTTGGTCCTCATCACTGAGGTGGCACCAAACTTTATCACTGCAGTGACATCGAACTTCTGTGGCAGCACCTTACTGTGATGGCACCGAAATTTTGTGACATCACCAAACTACAATAGCATCTAACTTCTACACTGCAATGACACCGAATTGTATTCACTGTAATAGCACCGAGCTCTTTCCACTATGAAGGCACTGAAGTTTACCCACGGTGAAAGCACAGAGGCTGTAATTTGAGCGAGGTTAAGACTGTGGTTACACCAATTCTCTTTCACTGAGATTTGGTTTGAACTTCTTTACTATAATAGCACCAAAAAATTTTGCTCTGCAACAGTAACGAAAAACCTTCTCCATTGTGATAGCACCAAGACTTGGCCACTGTAATTTTTGAGCCTATCTGCAATTAACCTGAGCTCTCTATAGTGTAGAAATTTGAAGACCTCTCTCTCTCTCTCTCTCTCTCTCTCTCTCTATATATATATATATATATATATATATATATATATATATATATATATATATATATATTTGTTGCCATATGAGATAGGCCGACATGCGTTTATGAACAGTTGTGTCTCCATATAAAGTTAGGCCGACTTGTAGGTTGACTTGTAGATGATTTATTTGAGGCCAACAGCAAGGAGACTTGATGGAGGAGTCCTTGACCAAACAATAAATTGATTTTAACTCAAATAAAAAACCTAAAGCCTACAATGGAGGCTTGACCTATGACAATTGACCCAAGCATGAAACTCATGCTTTAACAACTCAATTCAATAATAAAAATTATTTTTGCTTTTCTTTTGACAAATATATTACATTTTGATGTCAAGTACAATGAAGACCGAACCTAGTTACATTCTTCAACATTTTTTGGTGACAAGCCCACCATGATAGCTCCATAATACAAAAATAAGCCTCCCAGTAGGGCAAACTAATAGATATAATAGGTCAAAGGGCCATTAAGGAGCCCTAGTGCAGTTCAATGTGTGCCAAGATGAATGAATGAGCTCCAAACATAGTGATAAAGGGCGTGGCCCCTTTATATCCAAACAAATGACCTGTGGTGTTCACTAGTGGCTATGTGAGCACAAAACATCCTCATGGGTTTCCAAATGGATCAAATAACATGTATCCCATCTGTAAGGGTTGGAAGAACGATGCAAGCCCTCCCATTGTCTCTCATGGTGAAACACATTCTCATTGGGGCCTCGAATCAGAGGCCAAGTGTGTGGTGCAAGAGGGGAGCCGGTTGGGCAAGGTGGTCCAGGTGCATCATCATCATCCAATAGGTGGAATACGAGCAAAAGAAAAGTGGAACTGAAGGACCCCATGAAGTGGCAATCTACTCTGGTGAAGACACGTGGCTCTCAACGCTCACCCTACAAATGCCAATATGATCCTCCGAAGGGCTTGGCGACTGTATAGGGTAACCACACCCAAGATGAAGACCCACCTCCAATCTTGTATAAGATCTAATGCCTCCCCTTACCTTCCAATACAACCAAACATTAGTGCAATTGAGTAAATGAGCTTACAAATCATGGGAACAAGTGAACGCGCATAGTGGTATGTCCTTCCATAATGGGTTTCAGAACGTACAAGTGTCTCCAAGTTCAAGAAGAAGGTTAACCAAGGACCCTATTAGGTGGTTTCACCCTTTAAGGAGGTGATATGTCCATGGTGCACCTATCAAATGGCAGATGGCATGTGACACAATGATGGAATGGAGTGGGGCATCAAGGAAAGGCTCCAAGCCACATGCCACAGTACAAGGGTAGTTATAATAAGGGAAGCCCAAACATGGGTATATGAATATAGGAGGGAACAATTGTGATACATGAGTTGCCCCGACCTTTGCTTCCCCACCCTTCTTCAGTTGCCTTATTCCTTTTATTGAATTTTCTTTTATAACTACTCGGTGCTCCAGGGGCTGAGAGCATGAAGTATAAGATATAGTATTGAATGCCCCCTTAAGGTGGGGGCAGCTCATCACCCACCAGGGGTTGAGACAATCATGGGCTCCTTAATGATGAAAGCGGTCGATATGAGGGACCCTAGGAAAGAGGGTGATGGCCATGATGATAGGGGTAGAGCTCATGCTTGGCTTTTGCCCATGTGCTAGATGTGTATGTCTCGACCATCTTTTGCATTTTATGGTACATTTCCTATTGAGAGTGGCCAAATTATTCTTTTTCTTTTCTTTTAGATACAATTACCCCCGGGGCATCGTTCGAAGCTTGACCCAAAGTGTGGAAAAGTGGAAGAGGAGGTTAACTCCTTGTGGACCAAATCGACAAATGCCGGCCCGAATGGGAGATATGGTGAATGGGGTTACAATGAGCGGAGTGGAGTGGTGTGTATTGTATCAAGAAGCAGGACCACCCAACCAAAATCGAGGTTTCCCATGTAGTGCCACGCCTAAAGCTAGTAGTGAATAAAGGAGAGTCCACGGGACCAAGATACAAGGTTAACCATCAGATTGAACAGAGGAGACGAGTACAAACCAAGCCCACTCTTTACGTTGAATCCCCCCACTAATCTGTACCTAAAAGTGTTCATGATAAGTAAACAAAATACCCAACTACAAAATGAAAAGCCATACCTTCAAGGTTGGAAGGGCTACCTTCAAACATATGATCATAACAAATGGCTGAGGGAGTATATGGCTAGCTCAGATGGTGGAGATACTGGCACATTGATCTATCTAATGGCTGCGAGGGGTTGTGGGTTGTCAGTCGAGGACCATCTAGGAGAAAACATTTCTCCTATGGATACTACCCACAAGTGGTGGGTAACAAGATTAATGTTTCCAAAATTGTTCTTTGTACTTTCTTTGTCCAAGAATCATAAACTAGGATTCAACATTGATTTAGATGTCAAATTGATGTAAAGAAACCACACTATGTTTAAGGCTCTAACACACTTTGCAACTTCGCTAACTATGCCAAGGAAGTTGAATTTGTTTAACTTGGCCATATTAGTAGTAGTGACTATAAGAAAGGCCCTTTTCACTTTCATAGGATTAGGAAAATATATAGTGTGGTTGACCAGTCAAACTTGACTTTTATTTGACAAACCTAACAATTGAGAGGGTCAATTTAGGTGTTGAGATTGGTTTATTAGGAATTTGAGCCAAGATTTGATTTTGACAAAATTAGCATGCTTGCTAACTGTGATAATAAGGCAAGTTAGTTTACACGCAAGAATATCAACCAAGAATAGTAAAACTAAATTTGCTTTTGGATTTGACCAAAAATAGCAAGCAAGAAAACTAGCTTTAGTAATTCAACCCAGGTTTTTTATTTGACATTTATGTCAAGACAAATTAGGTCTTTAAAAGGTCAAACTTACAAGAGTTAGTGTTTTTGCACTGGGCCATTTGGACAATCATATAGATTGATATCGTCCAACTAACTGCCATGTGTCACACTAGGAGAATAGTTCACTTGCTCAACGCTGCTCTTGACTCATCATCCTTCAACTAAAAACATCAACTTGAATTTTAAATTTGAGATTACATAGTTGGTTTTGTAATTATTAATATGAATTACCGATTTCTTAGATTGTTCAATGTCTATAATTTCATTGCAATGATGTACTTAAAATAATAATATTTATTATTTTATAATATATATATCTATATATATATATATATGATTGTTGTCCCCAACTTGTCGTCCCCTGGAAAATTTGGGGGTGTGCTCTAGCTGCACCGGATACTCGTTCCCCAACCATGTGTTGAGAAATCTAAGGATTGGATGATTTCTCTTACTCTGATAACTGCTTGTGATGTATTTTTACTTAGTTTGATTAGCTTCTCCTTTCACTTGATTATTATTATGTTCTTATCATCAAGCATCTATCAAACAATGAGACAAGAGGACTACGATGTATTTTTACTTAATTTGATTAGCTTCTTCTTTCACTTTATTAATATTATCTTCTTATCATCAAACATCTACCAAACAATGAGACAAGAGGACACAAAATGTAGGTTGCTAACCATGGCCAAAACCTCTCTTCTTAAGAGGAAAACCCACAAGATCTCCTCTTCTTATAGAACTTCAAATGACGAATTCCAAGACCTAAGACCCTTGTCAAAGTCCCCTCCAAGACCAAGTCAATCCTTCCTCCTTGATGAGATTTCCTTCCAGCAATTTTGACCCCAACAACTTCTGCAACTTTGATCCCAGAAGTTTCTTCTACAACTTCGACCCTAGCAGTTTCTTTAGCAACTTCGATCCCCAATAGTTTCTCCGGCAACATCAACCCCAACAGCTTCTTCTGCACCAGATACTCGTCCCCCAACCTTGTGTTGAGAAATCTAGGGGTTAGGCGATTTCTCTTACTTTGATAATTGCTTGTGATGTATTTTTACTTAATTTGATTAGCTTCTTCTTTCACTTTATTATTATGTTCTTATCATCAAACATCTATCAAACAATGAGACAAGAGGACCGCGATGTATCTTGATTCTTTACTTAATTTGATTAGCTTCTTCTTTCACTTGATTATTATTATCTTCTTATCATCAAACATCTACCAAACAATGAGACAAGAGGACACAAAATGTAGGTTGCTAGCCATGGTCAAAACCTCTTCTCTTGAGAGGAAAACCCTCAAGAACTCCTCTTCTTATAGAACTTCAAATGACGAATTCTAAGACCTAAGAACCTTGTCAAAGTCCCCTCCAAGACCAAGTCAATGCTTCCTCCTTGATGAGATTTCCTTCCAGCAATTTTTCTAGCAACTTCGACCCCAATAACTTCTACAACTTTGACCCCAAAAGTTTCTTCTACAACTTCGACCCCAATAGTTTCTTCAACAACTTCGACCACCAACAGTTTCTCCAGCAACTTCGACCCACAATAGTTTCTCCAGCAACATCGACCCCAACAGCTTCTTCTGTAGAAAACCCTAGCTCTTGCACGTGTGGGAAATGTTGATTTCTTCCTCTTTTCTCCTTCATTTGAATTAATCCTTTCTACTTGGAAACTCACTTGCAAAGTATGCTAATTGATGCCCTAACTCGACTACTGCAATTCGAACTTAGCTACTGCAATGGGTGCCCTAGTTTTACTCACACGTGTAAAGGAAATAGCCCCAAAACAATCCCAAAACTTCGCTTTCTTCTTCCTCTTCTAGTCCTCCACTTCTTTGCACCCTTTTGGTCTCTTTCTCTTGCTTGATTGAATCTCTTGTGTGAGTGAGTGACTCACCTTCAAGTGAGGTTGAAGTCTCTAATATATAGGCTTCTCTTCTAGGCTGAAATGTTGCTTAGAAGCCGACTTGTCCTCTAATGAAGGCAAACTTGATCTTTGCTTGTTGACAATGACTCTTTTGACTTCATAATTCTATGACAAACCTGGAAGCACTCAATGGGTGCTTGACCTATAAATAAATTTATCTTGTGCATGAAACCCATGCCTCAAGAATGACAACAATAAATTTCTTCTCTTTAATACCAAATACATAAAATCATGATTACAATAGACATTAAGAAGACCGAACCTAGTTATTTATTTCAACACCTTGTCATCCCCGTATCCCCAAAGACAGTCCAACATAAGAAAAAATAATATTATAGGAAAAAATATATATTGTATATAGAGAGAGGAAATTTAGAAGTAAAGATAAAAATAAAATAAAAAAGGATAAAAAATTTATTAAAAAAAAAAAAAAAAAGGCTTATATATTAAAAAAAATGTATAAAAAAGAGAAGAAAATTAGATCCAATAAAAAAAAGAAACATGCAACAGCGGGCCGCATAGCAAAACTCTAAACCCTTATTGACGTCTACGGTGTCAGTGTATTTATTTTATATACAAACATTATCATTAGCAATCACAGCAACCTTTCTCCTTTGCGAGCGTTGAACCAGTCATCATAGCCACTGCCTCCCTGCCACTTTGTCTGTCTAACATACATCCATTGTACTCATCTATTGCCACAGTTCATGCTTGATAGTATCTAAACAAATCACACAGACCATTCTATCTGTCAGTGGTAAATCCATTGTACTCATCTGCTGCCATGCTCCACGTTCAATAGTATCAAAAAAAAAATCGCCCCGAGCCAACCATTATCTGGAGCCTTGAAGGAAATATATCGAACGTGAGACAAATAATAGTAGTTGCCTTAAGAATACGAAACCCTAATTAGTGGTTATGGATCCCTATTATGCTTCTACATACACTACTAGTTGTCGAGGCGGTTGAGTCATTATAGCTCAATTGTATCTGGGAAAATGCACAAAGAAAATTGCATAAAGGGTAGTTTGGCCCATCTATTAATTTGTGAGGGGCCATTAACCTCAAACTCCAATTCCACAATCAAACCTTAACCATATAAACGACATTATATCTAGGGTTAAAACAATGTTACACATTGCATCAGAAGACAAGGATGCTAATCCCACCTTATACAAGCAGCTCATAGGGTCCCTGATGTATCTGGTCAATACCAAGCAAGACATTTGCTACGCTGTCAACACCCTCAGTCAGTTCATGGTGGAACTGAAGAGGGCGCACTGGGCAGCAGCCAAACATGTTCTCACGTATTTACAGGGAATAGTCGACTATGGACTTTTGTACACCAGGAGTAAGAATATCAGATTGAGTGGATTGACTAATGCAAATTAGGCAGGAAGTTCAGCGGATTGGAAAAGTACCTGTGGGTACTGTTTCAACATTGGATCAGGAATGACTACCTAGTGCAGTAGGAAATAGAAGTCCATGGCTTTGAGCTCGTCTGATGCAGAATATATGGCGGCAAGCACAACCTCGTGAGAGGCCATATGGCTTAGAAAACTGCTTGTGAACCTATTTAGAAGTTGCATAGATGCGACCAGGATCATGTGCGATAATCAGAGTTGCATCAAGCTCTCTAAGCATCCAGTGTTTCATGATCAGTCAAAGCATATTGATATCCAGTGTCACTTTATCAGAGACTGTGTCCAACGAGGAGCTGTACAGTTTAGCTACACTCCTATAGGAGAACAGGTGGTAGACATCCTCACCAAGGCCCTTAGAAGGACAAAGTTTGATTATTTCAGGGAAAAGACGGGGATGATAAAGAACCCATTTCAATAGTAGAAATGGGGGTGATAGCAGCACGGATGCAGAGGCAGATGCAGTGCAGATGTAGTGTTGGGAGAAAGAACCAGCAACAGCACGGACGCAGAGGGAGCTATCATACAGATGCAGCAGTGGTAGTAGCAGAGCCATGGGCAGCAGTACAGGATGCAGCAATGCAGAGGATGTTGGGAAGGGAGGCTTAGCATCAACACAGGGACCGATGCTGGATGATCAGGGTGATACTCAGTGAGGAGTATTACTAGAGCACAGTCCTCGCAAGAGGAGTGTTGATTTGGGGTAGCATCGAATGTGCTCTAGCCATGAAAATTGGTGGAGAGGCTAAAGCACATGAGATCTCTAAGACCCAGAAATGGTTTGGGCAAATTCTAACCAGTTTGGGAGATATTAAAATAATTAATATTTTTAATGGAATTCCTAAGTCTAAACTTAGGAAAAATAAAATATTAATGGATATTAATATAAAATAGGGTTAGAATGGTCCAAAATTCATGGCTCAAGCCAAATCTAATCTTAGTTGTTGATTAGAGATTTAATTTTGGTCATTGATAGACCAATGAGAAAAGTATAAGAGGCTTGGGGGTCAGTTGGAAGATACACTGAGGGAGACCAGTCAGTTCAATTTCTAGAGTGGGGTTAGCTGAGAAATTCGAACTAGTTGTCTAGAGAGCAACATGAGGCAGCAAGTATAGAACAGAGAGTCAGGATCAACACCAGAAAACCAACGCAAAGGCAGGAGAGACAGACACAGAGCCTCTCAGGCAGACACAGAGGCAGCAGCAAACTGTGCAATCACTAGAGGGCTTGTGTGGGTGATGTAAAGAGGCCGAGGACTGATGCAGAGAAGTAGGGGTTGACGCAGAGTGCCTAGAAGCTATGCAGAGGTCAACCAGGCTGACGTTGGGACTAGGAGAAGTGCTGGAGAATTTTTCTCTTTGTTGGGTAAACCAGTTTGGCACCCTGTTGTACTGAAGAATTGTTGAATAATAAAATCCTCCCTTGCTACACTGGTTTTCCCACATTGGGTTTTTCCAGGGACTGTTGTCCAAAATATTTGTGTCGATGTGTTGATTCTTGTGCATGTGTTTGTTTCTATATTATGGTGTGATATCTGCAGCAGAATTTATTTTAATACTAATTGAAGGAATTTCATAAATAACTTACTGGAAAATAAGTAGGCAAAGTAAATTAGATGTTGCAGTGATAGAATTTGCACATAAACCCTTAACTTGCTAACCATTTGGTGATTCACAAGTCAAATATAATCGAAAAATTATACCTCTGCAACACAAAACAATATGACATAATTGATTTACAATTAAACATTGGGGAATATACATTTATATCGCAATTCTTTGTTCAATCCCTATGGGGCAATTGAGGTGACATAATTTTGAATTCGCCATGCATGGAATCACTAGGGCCATTCATTTTAAATACGAAGAAAAGGTTTCCAACATTTCCCTACAAGAAGAAAAAAAATAATGCTACTGGACATTACATTGAAACTAGATTCAGTAACACCACAAGACATAAAAGATGTTTCAAAAGTAATCCTTCAAAAACTTTGACTATCTTGGACTATTTGACATATGTAAACGAACTTTGTTTGTTGCAACCAGCATTTTGGATTTTGCAAAATAAAGCCTCGTATGAAATATTCTATCTCTCTGGGATTGCTTGATGTCTCACTGGTGTCTTATGCAATTTGGTAAAAGTTTTTAAGCCATTTTCTTTGATTGTTAAATATCAAAGTTTTTAATCCATATAAATACACTTTCTATCCATTTTATTTTCCATATAAAACATTGATTGTTAAATATCATTCAACTTATTAAAACATGAAGTATTTTACAAACTTTTTGTCCACTAACTTGCTGGTTAAACATCTATTAATTTACTGTTTTTGACATGCTATGTTGCAGATTAATAGGTCAAAATAGCACCTGCTAAGACTAGGTGTACCTCCCTGAGATTGCATCCACCAGCCCGAACAAAGAGGGAGATTTGTTAATGACACTAAGGGCAAATTTTCCTAGATGTTTCACTAATTTCTGCTGCAGATTTTGAAAGATATTTATATTTACAACAATGCGGAATTGTGTGCTAACATGACACCAGCCTCACACATCTACCCACCAAGTCACTAGGAAAAATCCATAAACATCATGAAACATCTACCTCCTAACATCATCATCTAGCCCCTTGAGGAAATTGAACCATCATTCATATCCAAGATAAGGATATACACCAAACCACCACATAATGAGATAGTTGGTTCCACGACCATTCATGCTGCGACCAAGAGGTGATCAACAAGGCAAGCACATCTGGGACAACCACTAGGAAGCATGCACAATCATCTAATCAAAGAAATGAGACTCCCCCAAGCCAAAGACCTCCAAGCAAACTGCAGTAAATCCCCATCAATGTGATGAAAAACACAAATAACATTTATGTATACATTTGCATGTATGTAAATATGTATCAATCTAAGTTACCAAATCCAACACAAGGGTGTCCAAGATTTGCAGATCCATGTATCTGATCCAGATCCAAATTCATATTCACCTTGATCCATCCACGAAATGGTGATGTGGCAGATCTTAATTTGCTAGAAACGGATCCCGTGTTTAGGAAATAGTTCCCATGTTGAAAGACAACCGGATTTCAATTTAATTGCAATGCGGTTTTTAATTTTGGGTTTCTTTTGGTGGTTAATTCAATGAAGTGGTCCATGTTTGTATTATTCCATGAGTTTGTCGACTGCACCTACTCAATTTCAGACAGCAACAGAGCAATAGACAAGGATTCGCCAAGCAATGACCCCACTCAGGTTTGGAATTCGTTGACAACTTAATTTTAAAATGATTACGACAATTTTTTTTTAAATCTCCATCGCTATTCTGCTAGGCCAGAATACAAAACCCACCTAGGTCGTTCACAGAAGCCATTCATCCACTGCACATAGCCTTGTCCCTTGCACATAGTCATCATTCATCATTGCATGCACATAGTTGTCGTTCACTCGTGGGGAACTCACTCTCTCAGGTTTGTAGGAACGATATCGTCGCCTTCGAGAACGTGGAGGTGTACGCCTCTTTTAGCCACCTCCACCTTATCTACTTCCTTGAGCTTTTCTACGCATCTCTGAAGGGTTTTTCCTGTCCTCTTGAGCAAAGACAATACCAATCTCACACTCATCAATTATTTGATGGTGTTTGTCTTTTGCAACATCATCAGGATTTGCATATTTAACAAATCTGAAATGTTGTGTAATCAATTAAATTAATTAATGTTGTGTTGTGTAATCAATTAAATTACAAATGTTGTGTAATCAATTAAATTACAAGGATTATTAATTTTTATTTTATTTTAATTAAATTAATGAAAAAGTAATCAAAGCATCTCGATTAAATTATTAATGAAATGTTGGGTATTTTAATTAAATTCATTTTTATGTACTTTAATTTTAATTTTTAATTTTTATGTATTTTAATTTTTTATTTTGTGTATTCATAATAGTTTGAATCTTGGATTTTCTCATATATGTAGTCACACACTATAGCCTACAACCTATAAAAATGGAACCACCACAGCAGAGTGAAAGGGAAAACATCAAAACAGACCCAAAATCTCATTTATAGCAGTACATGGAGATTATTGGAAAAAAAATCAGAGGTGGTTCATATAAATGAAAGTGCAATAAACCCCAAGATATCAAAAATGGTTCATATTCCAAAGTGGAGGTTCATGTGACTAGACAAACTAACACAAGGGTGCAAGTAGGCACTGGGCCAAAAGATGTAAATGGAAAACCTGGACAAGGTTTGAGTCCTGCAAAAATTAAATTCTATGCATCTTTGCATGTTGTTGATAAGAAGCTTGCTAAGGGAAAACATCTTGTGCAAAGCTCTACAATTAAAACTCCATTGCCATCTAGGCCCACTGCAACAACTAATATAAAGCCCACTTTATGCCCTCTTGATGCAACTTTCAATAACAAGGGTAGAGACACAATCGATGAACATGTAGCTCATTGCATCTATGCAAATGGGCTAGCATTCAATTTGGTGTGTTCCCCTTATTGGCAACAAATGATTAAGGTGGTTAATGAAGGGCCAAAAGGGTACAAGAGCCCTAGATATGAAAAGGTTTGCACTATTTTGTTGGTATCAGAGAGACAATCTATGGATAGACAACTACAGCTACATGGGCAGAAACAAGAGTGTCCATCATTTCTAATGGATGGAGAGACCAAAGAAATCGCCCCATAATTAATGTTATTGCAATATGCCCCCAAGGGGCAATGTTTTTTAAGCTTATTAATTGAAGTGGAATAAAAAAAGATGCATCTATCATATCCACAATTATTATTGATGCAATAGAAAGTGTGGGACCACATAATGTTGTCCAAGTCATTATGGATAACGCATAAGTTTGTAGAGTTGTAGGTTTGATTGTGGAAAATCAATATGATCACATCTTTTGGACTCCATGTGCAGTAAATTCATTGAACCTTTTGCTTGCCAAGATTGGTGAGATTGAATGGATTAATGAAATATATGTAGCAGCAAAAGAAACACAAATGTTTATAACCAATCATTCAATGTCCCAGGCCATATATCGAAGTTTTGCAAAGTTGGACCTACTAATCGTACTCTTTTTCTAATCAATATTATTTGTATTGGAAATAATAAATTCTTAATTTCAATTACAAATTTATATATGATTTCTCATTTGAGATTTGA
Source organism: Pinus taeda (assembly GCA_000404065.3). Classification (NCBI taxonomy): domain Eukaryota; kingdom Viridiplantae; phylum Streptophyta; class Pinopsida; order Pinales; family Pinaceae; genus Pinus; species Pinus taeda. Next base: position 14,954 of record APFE030049236.1, on the reverse strand, counting down.
CTTTTTGAAACTTGTAGGTTGTTGAAACCCGTTTTGTCTCCCATACTCTTGTCACAAACAGGCTTGTGGAGATGAGACAAACATTACAAGCAACGGTCATTGACCCTGTTTGGGAATCATTGAGGACTTCCACTTCTAATAGAGGGAAAAAAATCAAGTCCATTGTTGATGATGCATGGTGGGACAAGGTCCAATACCTTCTACAATTTACTGAACCAATCTTGACCTTGATCAGGACATTTGACACAAATACACCTTGCTTGGGGTAGTTTATGAAAACATTGATAGTATGTTGGAAAGTATAAGGGAAATTATAGGGCAAGCGAATATGACCTTTTGAAACATTTTATTATGAAATGAAGGACACAGTTACCGAACGGTGGAACAAAATGACCACACCAATACACATTTTGGTCTACGCATTGCACCCCAAATATTATGATTCCAAAATTGTCTTTACTTGGTAGAACAACACCAAACAAGGATTCTGAAGTGGTACAATCTACCAGTATCTTTTCAGATCCAATAGCTATGGATGATGGAAAGCATCTTAATCCTACTACTTGGTGGGGCTTCCATGGTGGAGATAGCATTCATCTTTCGACTCTAGCCACCAGGTTGTGATCATAGGTTTCTAGTTCCCCATCAACTGAGAGGAATTGGAGTACACATTGCTTCATCCATTCAATGAAGTGAAACAAGCTGCGAGTGGCAAAGGCAAAGGATCTTGAGTATGTTCATTCCAACCTCTGTCTTTATCACATGTTGAACCAGAGTATAAAAAAGGTCTGAGCAAAATGTGGGATGTGGAGCCTGAGATCTCTAACTGGAACATGACATTGAATGCCATGACTCACCTCAACCTTCTTGAGGATGTTGTTCCACCACCAGTCTAGCCTTCTGATGCAACTTCCTACATTCCAAGACCCCCATCATCTATACATGATGTAGAGTTGCAAGATGCAGAAGAAGGGAATGTAAATCCATTTGAGGATATGTAGTTAAACCTACTGCACATTATCATATTAGTAGAGTGATCATGGATGAGACACTCATTTTTGTACTTACTATTATCATTTATGATGTTATCCTTTTCGTACGAGGGAGGATGCATCATTTTAGTGTTTCAGTCTTCATATTTATAATATATCTAATGATTTCAGTTCTAAATGTTGTTTGATTTTTGAACTCAAAGTGTTTTTTTTTTAATTAAAAAATATTATTATATTTTTTGTACTTGACATATCTTTGTTGTATCTGGATCCTTGATTTTCAAAAATCTAGCGAATTTGAATCCATATTCAAATCCTGGTAACTTAGGTATCAATATATCAATGTAAATAACACAACCTCTTCCCAGTACCCCAATAACACCTTAATTTCATAAATGTCATCCCATTACCTGAATCTGCACCCCACAAGTCCTGGTCATTTAGTATGGATTATGTACATAATGTAAATATATCTAGTTGTGGACAAGGGGAAAATTACTATTAAACATTTTAATGTATCCATAAATCCTTTTACTTCTTGTCCAAGAAGTCTCATGTCTATTGGGAATGTAGCAAAATATACATTATCCTACTCTTGTAAACAACAACAAGATATGTTTGTTATGTAAAAATTAATTAGAGAAAGTTTAGGTTGACCAGACGAGCGAGCACGATCATAGATCACGCCCTTTCCCAAAAGGGTGCCCATGGTGGTATATAAGCCAGGAACCCTCATTTGTAGGATCATCATTCAAGTAATTAATAGAATATATATATTTTTATCATTTCTGAGTTTGTATGCTGCATATGGTATCAGAGTTTGTATGTTGCATATCATCCTCAAACAGACTAACAAACCGAGACTGTGAATAAATGCTTAGAAGCTTGCCTTCGTTGTTATGTAACAGATAAGAAAAATAAGTGGGCTCAGTGGTTACACCTCATTTGTAGGATCATCATTCAAGTAATTAATAAAATAAATAAATAAATAAATAAATATATATCATTTCTGAGTTTTACGCTGCATATGGTATCAGAGTCTGTATGTTGCATATCATCCTCAAACAGACTAACAAACCGAGATTGTCAATAAACGCTTAGAAGCTTACCTTCGTTGTTATGTAACAGATAAGAAAAATAAGTGGGCTCTGTGGTTACACCTCATTGAGTGGTGGTACAACTCAACGTATCACACCTCCGCAAGGATGACACCTCCGCAAGGAATTGGCCTTCACCGAAACTAGAGTTCCAGCAGTTAAAGGCTAGTTAAATGAGACCCAGAAAATCCTTCAAACATTGAAAGAAAACCTAATTATTGCAAGGAATCGCATGAAGCAATAAGCCAACCAACATAGATTGGAAAGAGAATTTGAAGTTGGAGAGTGGATATTTGTTAAGCTTCAACCTTACAAACAAGTATCCCTAAAGCAGAAAGGTAAAAACAAGTTGGCACCAAAATTCTTTAGATTGTACCAGATCAACAAAAAGATCAATCAAGCATATAGCTTAAGCCTTCCTGATAATAGTTCAGTTCGCAACATTTTTCATGAATCTTGTCTTAAAAAGGCATTGGGCGAACGCCGATCAGCACAAACTACCCTGCCAATGTTATATGATGAAGGCAAGCTCATTCTAAAACCGAAGGGAATCATCACCGCCAGGGAGAAAAAGTTACATTCACAAGTAATTAAAGAATACCTTATCAAGAGGAAGAATCTACCAGAAAAAGAAGCCTCTCGGGAGACAAAAGCATTTTGCCAAAAACACCTGTCATTATGTATGCTTTGAGGACGAAGTATTTTTCAAGAGGGAGGCAATGTTATGTAAAAATTAATTAGAGTAAGTTTAGTTTGATCAAACGAAAGGGCAAGATCACAAATCATGCCCTTTCTCGAAAGGGTGCCCATGGTGGTATATAAGCCAGGAACCCTCATATGTAAGATCATCATTCAAGTAATTAATAAAATATATATATTTTTTGAATCTTCGATCAGAGAATCCACAGTAAGAGAATTTTTACACCAACGTTTCGAATCCCAAATGGGATCCATCATCAGGGTTAAGAGAAAGATGATGAAAGAAGAGCAGGAGGGAAGAAATAAATACTCATGAGGGAATGAATATTGAAGGGACAGCACAGGTCGGCAAGAAAGATTAATAAAAATGAAATTTAAATTTAACCTTAATTTTAATTTTTATAAATTAATATCATTTAATTAATATCTAAAAAACATAATTTT
>APFE030049230.1:80430-105217 GCA_000404065.3 Pinus taeda | reverse complement strand
GTAGGACCTCAGGTATGCCCCTCTCACCCTAAAAGTAGTTTTTCATAGCATAAACGGTTGTGTGTGTGTGTTTCTGAACTTAGATAACTTTCAGTCTGCTAAGGTTCCGCCCAAGAACCTTAGGGGATTATATCCTGCAACAAGGAGTTGAAGAATTTTGTGGCTTTTCTACATAGTATCAGAGCAAGGTTACAAAGAGGGAAGGGAGAGTGGATTAGAAGCATCCAGTGAGAGAGAAATATTTTTTTCTCTTCATTAAAGCTATAGTGCAGCATGAAAGTGATAGACAAGGCATGATAACACAAGAGTGCTTAGTGGTGAGTCGTGTCACAAGCTCTTAACTTCAGCTATGCTATACGCATGTAGGTTGCTTGTGCCTTGGGAGTGTTAAAGAACTTTAATCAACCCTACCTTGTCGATAACAATGTTAGAACACGAACATAATATCCATCACCCTGCATTAGCAAAGTCAAAGTGCATTGGATAGAAGATCAGTTAGTGCAAGAATAATACAGGAGCAAAAACCATGTCATTGTATGGTTTGAGGACAAAGCATACCCTAGAAGGGAATTCAAACTCTTGTGCATGGGAGGAAAAAATGGAGGTTGTGTTAGATGATAATGGGGTTTTGGAATACATCAATATTGATACTCCTCAACCTCCTACAATAGATGCACAAAAAATTGCTCAATGGAGGAACAACACTGCCAAAGCTAGGAGGATGATCCTAGAAGGTGTTAGAGTCTATATTGTTCCCAATTTGCATGGGAAGAATACAACATTGTAGATTTGGAAGACCCTTACTGATCTATTTGAAAATAGTAGTGATGTCAGAGAACTTTCTTTGAAGAACAAATTCAGGAAAATTTGAGTGAGAAAGAATGATCCCATTGTTACATATCTATCTAGGTTTTCCTAAGTGACAGATGAACTTGGATGTGTTTGAGAGATAGTCCCACCAATAGATCTTGTGAACCTTTCTCTTCTTGGGCTTCACAAATCTTAATAGATTTTCCAGGATGAAGCAAATGGAAGAGATAATCTCCTTGATTATGAGAGACTGTGATCAGATCTTGCAGAGGAAGAGATAAGGAGGAACACAAGGGATCAAGTCTCAGTTATGATAGAGGACAAGGAGAACTGTGCCCTGACAGGAAAGAGTAGTAAGTCCAAGGGAAAGAAGGGCCAAGGAAGGGCCAATTCTATTCAGAAGGGCAAGGACAAGGATCTAAGCAATATCAAGTTCTTTCATTGCCACAAGTTTAAACACTATGCTTCTAAGTGTCTTAGTAAGAATAAGGCAGTCAAGAAGGATCAGGTTGTTGTATTAGCAGAGGTAGATGACTTTTCTGCCTAGTTCAAGAAATATTTATGATTTATTGCTTGCATGGAAAGCTTTGAAGATAAAAAAATATGGCATATTGATTTAGGAACTTCCTTCCACATGACCAGGAACAAGAAGAGTTTTAGCCACCTAAAGGAGAAGGACATGTAGTTTTAAATTGAGCTAGGAGATGATGGTTAATATGTAGCTAGAGGACTTGCTACTGTTATTTTTTAGAGGGATTCACGTAATTATGCTCATCTCAGAGATGTTCTTTATGTTTCGGGATTGAGGCATAATCTTCTTTCAGTAGCTACCGTTGAGGACAAGGGATATGATATCATCTTTAGTAGAGGTAAGGAATACCTCCAACACTTAGATTTTGGATGTAAGAAGCACATATGTGTCAGGGTAAAGAATCCTTTCAAGTTTTAGGTAGAGACAAGTGCATCCGTGAGAAGCAAGGACGGTAGTGCACAGAGCAGAGAAGTGGTGGTTGAGCGAGAGTAGGATAGAGCTCTCAAGATGGAGCGACATCTAGTATCTTAGTTTCAGGTTAAGCTAGTTGGTATTTGGGCTGATGTAACAACCCCAAGTTAAAGTTTCATGTAATAAAAAACATTAAAGGAAAAATAATACCAAGGGAATGGGATACATATTCCAATTTGAATGGAGGAGGAAAACATTATAGTGGGAATAACTTATGGATTATTAATGGCTAAGTAAATTGGAAAAGGACAAAGGAAATAAATGATAATTAATTCAATGAATAAAGGAAAATATGAGAAAAGGAAGATGAAGAGACAAAAAGATGCATGCTAAGGAAATTAGAGAGAAATTAGAGAAAAATTAAAGAAAAGGGAAAAAGGAAAGGAAGAGACTGGACATCAATGATAAAAAGGAATGAGAGAAAAACTACACATATTTTGTGAGTTTTAGCTTTGGATAAATTTTAGTGAGGGAGAAATATCTCCAAGAGGAGTGTGTTGTAACATATTTTGACACACTGAAAATTAAAAAATTTTAGTGTGAAATTGCCTTTTCTTCTTAGTTAAATATTGAGGGCATATATAAATTTATGCTTTCGGATGATTTTTTTTTATATAATTTTAATTTTTAAAGAAATTATTTTTAATAAATATATAAGTTTTATTTTTTTAATTAAAACACTTTTTTTTTTTAACCATTATTTATGTTTAAAGCGGGCCAAGCCTTGTGTTGCCCCAAATCCGTTGCATTTAATAATTTATCCCAAACTTTCACCTCTGGCTTTGACATCTTACCCCCCCCCATTTTCGCTCATGTGTAACACCATCACCTCACCTCTCATCTTGCACACCCTTCATCCTTGATGGCCCCGATCCTTTTTGGCCCTCATTCGTTGTCCAATTTATCGGGGGTGGGGGGGCGGGGGGGGCGCTTGAAGTAGGCAGTTTCCTAAACCACGGTCATAAAGAACATTTTCCTCATTTTAGTGTTTCGGGACTTAAAATCCCGAAACCATTTACCACCTTGACTTACTCCCGAACGTGGTTTACATCTATTCCTTTACCACCGCTCCTATGTCATCATCCACCTCCGCTTTCCTATTCATTGTGTTCATTCCACTTCATCTGCCACATTATCCATCTGCTACCCTTCATCCAATAAAACTTCACCATGTCAGTTGCCCGTTGTGCCACAACGCCCTTGTTCAATTGCTTGTCTCATGGTCATTGAAACTATGTTTTTCCTATACACTGCATTGATTTAAAACATGGTGTCCGAACCCATGTGAATGTATTTTTAGAAACTGAGAGAGGTTTTTTTGCCAATATCCCTATTAAAAAAAACATCTCCCAGTTTTGTAACAACTTTTATGGTTTGGGATATTTTAAAGAAACTTTGAAGACATATGTTCTCAAATTTTTCCTATTTAGCCATATTTTTGCAAAACAGATTGTGGCTGAATAAAAGATGATTATTGAGAAACTGAAGGAGTTTTGTAGCTAAATTACAACAACCTTCTTCCAATTTTATACAACTATTACATAATCAAATATATAAGTACATCTTCACAGCCTATTTTTTGGATTATGTAAATTCCTTTTTAGACATGTTTTTGTAGAAAGTATTGTGAACAGCTGGAACCGAATTTTGGGAATCTAAGAGACTTTTATCTCAAAAACATATTAATATACAATAACCTCTCTCAATGTTTACATAACTATCTCTGATTGATATATATGAAGGCATGATTGGACCCTATTTTGTAGGATTTTGGGAGGAAAATGCTCAAAGACAATTAGGCCACCTCATCAACTAAGAGTTGCAATTCAATTCAAATTTCTCTTCTCTATCAATATAGATCTTCAAGGATAGTACAAGAACTCTTCAAATAGTTTTATTTACCTTTATTTGTGTTCTATTTTTGTAATACAATTTTTAGATATTTGTAATAGCTCTTGATATTTTTATCAAGATATTTTGTGAGGAAATTGTATAAATACTTCATCAATTGAAGTAATATGGGCAGCCTTTTGATGCCAAAAATCTTATCTCTGTAATAAATCTTCTTTTGTAGTATTTCTAATAAAAGCCTTATGGATCTATTTTCGAAAAAAATTTGTGTTTCGTCTATGTTTTTCCAGTTTTTCATATCTTATTTCTACACATGATAAAAGTGTTTATAGGAAGGTCTGCAAAATCATTATCTTTAGAAAGAGACTTGTTTATTGGCTTGTTTGTTCATCATAACTCCTCTTTAACTAGTTTTTTGTTTTGTGCTTTCTGACAGCCATTACAAGAGATCAGCTTATTAGGCTATTTGACTGAAATAATTCCTCTTAGAATTGGTTTCAGTCTGGCCATTATGTTTCCCTTTAAATCTATTTTGTTGGGCTGTAGAAATCTTCTACATAGATCCAAATCTTCATGGTGGTCAAGTAATCAGTCTGGCTACTTAATTATTAGGAATCTCCTTACATTCTTATGCCAAATTTTTATACAAATCAAGTCATTCTGTTAGGATGGAAGATGACACTTTCAAAAGGAACCCTGTGATAGAGCCTTTAAATCATGAATAGGAATTGTCATTGATCATCTACCACCCCCATTAAAACCATAAATCTAGCCATTGTGCTTCAAAGGTTGTTGTTCAGTGACATGTGAACATTGTTAAACAAAGCCTCATAACACAGAGGGAGCCCCCTCTGGTTCAAGGGCTAGCTTGAGCCTAAAGGCTGGTTGAGTTGGTTTCCTGGCATAGTTTTCGTAGCCAAGGACTGCCTATAGGAAACAGGTACAATAGAGAGTAACAAAGAAAGAAAGGGAAATAAAATATCAAGAAATGGAAAGAAAAGGACAAACAAAGGAAAGAAAGGGAGAGAAAGGAAAATATTGGAACAACAACTATAACAGGAATACCTTGTAGGTAATAGGTGGCATGTGTGATATCCCTAACATGATTTGAATGCATGGTACATAAATTTGGTTGTTTGTTTCATTTTTTGTCATTGGCATGGGGTTTTCGTGGATTGACAGTGGTTTCATCTTTGCCTTTCCATTTCTTGGATAACCGTGGTGTGATGGGATTCATTTTTAGTTGAGCTTTGGATTGCTGGAATATTTTTTACCTAGGTGAGGTTCTCTCAGGAAAAATACATAGGGTTGGTGATGGAGATGGTTTTCTATGGGAATCCCTTGATAGGTAGGTGGAGACATGAAAATTCCTCTAGGTATGCTGAAAAAAATTTGAGGCATCCAAGTTTGTGCTGGTTTGGTGATTTATGTACCATTTTAGGTGAAATAACTATGGTTGAGGTTTGAGGTGGTTTATCCTCTGGTAACCATGGTTGGTTCTGTTTTGCTTTATCCCATGAGTTCCCATATTCATGCTTGGAATATGGCATGGGGGTGATTGGCTGAAAGAGAGATTTGGTTCAGCCCAATTTATGGTTAAGTGGTACATGGAAGCCCCTGAATTGGTTGACATTTTCATATGTATTTGTGTGTTGGTTCCTATTGATAATAATGAGCACATGTTCTAATTTATATGTATGATTTTATGATGGTTTGTCATGGTTCTATTCTATTAAATTCTCATTACATTCGTTCTTATGTTTCGTATTTTATGACGTGTTATTGTTATGGATCCACTCCAGAGTTTAATGAGTTTTGGGTTAATTAATATGAATGCATAGGATATTGTAAATTATTTCAACTAGTAAGAGAGGGAAACAAGTTGCCTTAATGATTCTCTAATGAAACTAGGTATTTATGGCCTACAACTACCTTGACTGAAAAGTGTTTGTCTAATTGATTTCAATGTATTTATTAATTTTGATCAGTGAATTTAACAAGAAAAGTGAGTAATGACTCTAGTACATGATTGAAATGATACTAAAGGATTTTGGATGGATTTAGGAAGTTGGCATGGAACTAATCTTAAAAATTTGGTTCAAGGTTTCTAGTTGTACCCTTTGAATATGAAAATTTGAGTAGCAGCCTCATGGAGGAAGGCATGTGCATGCAGTTGGAGCTTTATAACCCCATGCAGAGCTTGGAATACGTGTGGTTAGGAGGTAGAGTATGGTAAAAAGAAGCTCCATATCAGGTTCTAATCATTAGAGGTTATTGGTGGACATCTAGGTGATTTGGTGTTCCTCAAAGGTATAAATAAGTTTCCAGTTTGTAGACCCCACTTCCATAACTGTAACTTGGAGGTTGGGTCATGTCATAGCAACTCTTAGCTCATGTTTACCCTGGAGAGCTTGTAAAAGTGGGTAAATTTTTGGTGGGGTGTTACAAGTTCGTACCATAGCAGTTTTGTTCCCTATAATCCTTTTTGTGGTACCAGTGTTATAGAGTTGTATCAAAGTGACGTTTACAAGATTGGACCTCGAGGTACATGAAGATGGTTATGGTTATCATTCAAATTGTGGTTATTGTATTAGTTTTGTATTATTGTCATGCATGAATCATGATGTTGATATGTTGTTGCTATTACATATATATATATATCATGCTAATTTTGACTAACTTGTGCACATTAAATAACCTCCCTTGAGATACATTGAGGTATTATTTTAATTATGTCTTCTATTTGGCTTATCTAATGTGGTATTTTTGCAGGAAATAGAAGATCAAAGATGAAGAGAATAATGGTGGATTATAGTTCACATGAATCCCCATATAATCTTGAAGTGAATTCAATGGATTGGGAAAAAAATTTTGAGCAACAAGGAGTGGAATATTATCTTGATCTAGTAGGTACATTGAGGAGTCTGAGGGTAGAGATTAGAAGTTGCAAAGAAGATAATAACAATTTGATTGAGGCACATGAAAGGATTTCTATGTCCCAAGAAAATGAATTTGAAGTTACTGCAATGATCCTTTAGAGCCTTTCATACCTACAAAAGTAGGGACAAATGGGGATCATCCATAGAGATAGGAAGGAGGAGAAGATTAATGGGGAAGATTGTAGAAAGCCTTAGAAAGAGAATATGTTGTATAGAAAATGATACAATAAGAGTGACATATTTTTGGATACACCTGATAGGAGGATTGGTACACATGGGTTTTATTGTAGCTCTTCTTCTAGGAGACATCATCGCCATTATCGCCAACATCATAGGAGGAGTAGGTATTTCTAGAGGAGTTCAAAAAATCCAAGCCTCCTACTTTTGATGGTGAGTTGAAGAAGCTAGGAGATGAAAATTTGTGGATACTTGGGATGAGTAAATTATTTAGATTTCATCACTACTTAGAGAACATGAAAGCCAAGATAGCCACTTTCATTCTTAAAGGAAAAAAATATATTTGTTGGTAACATCTCAAGAATGTGCCTTAGTTAAGAGAATATAACTTTGGGTGAGTTTGAGAAACTCTTTAGGAAGTACATGTCTGAGAGATATTATGATGGGAAGGCTAAGGTGTTTTATGAGCTTAGGATAGGTTCCATTACATATGAAGTGTAGACAACCAAATTTATAGAGTTGTTGAGGTATGTGATCTATCACAAGGGTGAGAAAGAAAATATTCAAAGGTTCATTAGTGGATTACCATTTCCATTGAAAGGTTAGATTGAGTTTGATGAGCATCTGTCATTGGAGGAATATATCTGCCAGTTATAACATTGTTATGAGTAGTTAAAGTGGAATCCTGAGTTCAAGTGTGAATGGAAAGGTAATGAGAAGATGAAAGGAAAATGACATAAGAAGCGACGAAGATCTTAGGATGTAGGTGAAAGAAAATGAAACCCTCATATGAAGTTTAATGCAACTCAGAGAGGACTGGGTCTTAGTCTATAGAGCAGTGAATTAAAGGAAATTGCAGGGAGCCGTTGAAGTGTTGGATTTATGGTAAAGATCATCACAAGAAGGAGTGTCCATTGTACCATGGTGGTAGGTCATAGATCTGTAGTACTTAGGAGTTACATATAGTTGAGGATGTTGGCTAGATCATTCCTTATATCTATGAAAAACTTAATAATAGGAAGGAATGCTATCAGGCATAGTATTGAGATGGAAGGTAAGATTTGTGATCAAGTTGTTTCTATTTTTTATTGACCCTATATCTAATTATATCTATGTTAGTCTTGATCTAGTGGATTAGTTTTGTTTGAATAAATAAGTACATGATAAATCTTGGTTGGTGTAGCTGGCTACAAGGACCAAGAGAAGAGTTCACCATTGGATGAGATATTGTGCATTTAAGCTTAATGGTATGCCTACATCAACACATCTAAATGTGGTTCCTTTGGGTTCATATAGCATGTTTCAGGGCATCGATTGGTTGTTTACTCATAGGACCAAGGTATATTGTTATGAGAAAGCTATTGATTGCTTGGATGATGATGGAGAAAAGTGAATCTTGTAGGGAAATAAGAAGCCTACATCAAAAAGAAGGGTTACAACTTTGCAAGTTAAGTGAAACTACAGGAAAGGGTGTGTATTCTTTGAAGTTCATTTTTCTAGTGACAAAGGGAAGGATCTTGAGATTGATGAAGTCTTGAGGATTGATGAAGTCTTGAGGATGTATCTTGTCTAGCAACCGTTTTAGGAGGTGCTTCCTACAGATATTTCGAGAGTTCCATCCACACACAGAGGTGGATTTATCTATTGAGTTAGTACTAGGAGAAACACCAGCATCTAAGGCACCATATAGGATGAGTGCTCTGAAGTTGGTGGAATTTATTTTGTAGATTAAATAAATGCTTGATAAGGGATACATAAGGCCAAGTGTGCCTCTATGGGGTGGACCAGTGTTTTTTGTAAAGAAGAAGGATAGTACTCTTAGATTGTGCATTGATTACAGGGAGTTGAACAAGGTGACTATCAAGAACATGTACCCATTGCCTTGGATTGATGATTTGTTTCATCAACTGAAAGAAGCAATGATATTTTCAAAGATTAATCTAAGATCAAGATATCAACAGGTGCACAAAAGAAGACGACATCTATAAGACTTTATTTTGTACAAGATATGGAAATTATGAGTTTTTGGTGGTTTCTTTTAGTCATACCAATGCTCCAGCCACCTTCATGTGTTTGATGAACAATGTGTTGTTTCCTTACCTATACAAGTTTGTGATAGTGTTTTTTGATGATATATTGTTATATTTCAAGACTGAGGAGGAGAATGTAGAACGCATGGAAGTGGTATTGAGATTGTTGAGAGAAATTTAGTTGTATGGAAGTCTCAACAAGTGTAGCTTCTTTCACACTTAGATTCATTACTTAGGAATGGATATATTGGTATATTCCAAGGAAGGGATATAAGTGGATCTATAAAATGTTAAGGTTATCATGGAGTGTCCAGCTCCAAGAATGTGGATGAGGTCATATCATTCATGGGACTAGAAGGTTATTAAAGAGGTTCATCAAAAAATTCTCTAATATTATCTATAATATCACATTTTTGTAGAGGAAAGGAAATAAGCTTAAATGGAACTAGGAGTGTGCAACTAGTTTTGAGTAGTTGAAGCATTTGCTTACAAATTATCTGGTATTGAAGATCGCAGATCCTAATAAGGAATTTGTGGTTTGTACAAATTTTTACAAGGAAGGACTTGGTGGAGTCTTGATGTAGGAAGGGCATTTGGTTTTCCATGAATCAAGGAAGTTGAATGAACACAAGAAAAATTACGTGACTCGTGATCTTGAGTTGGGAGCTACCATTCATGAATTGAAGATGTGGACACATTATCTCCTTAGCAAGAGGTTTGTTTTGATGAGTAATCATAATGGACTAAGGTATTTGCCTGATGATCTAGAATTATGAAGGAATGTAACATAATACAAAAATAAACATAGACACAGAGCTACACCAGGAATAAAACTTCATTTCATTAATATGAAAGATTTGAAATATGTTTATGTATAGAATGGAAATAAACTAGCTTGGGTGATGGTATCTTATCTCTGACAAGAGATGTGGTGGCTACATGCCTTTGAACTATGTTACAATGAGGCTTAAGGACCTTTTATTATTGAACAACAAACGGAAAACCTAAACAACAAAAACCCTAACCCTATGAGATGGAACGACAATAGTTTGTGGGCCACATTGGGGTTTGTTGGGAAGCCAACTTCTTGAGGTCATAACTTGGTAATATGATCTCTGTTTGGCATGTGTAATACCTCATTATAAATATCTCTCCAGAAGTTCAGGCCCTGAAACACTACTAAAAAAAGTAAATGTGCTGTTATAATCAAGGACACTAATAAAATCGATTGAAGGTCTAGGTGGAATAGGCGGGTGGCCACTAATATCCACTTGTATTAGTCCTCTCCCCTTAGGAAGAAATAGTCCCCATTATGGTTGTAGCCTCCATGAGGTGATGAAATTTCTGTTGAATCTAGCCCCTAATGAGTCACTTGTCCCCATGAAGGAGTTGGCCTGTTTTGACAGCCCAATATAATTGGATCCCCTGCTAGCGAATTTTCTTGATCTGTGTGTCCGTGATCCTATCAGTTTTGGCTTATTCAATATAGATTGGGTTGAGATCTATTGGTTTTAGCTACTCAAAAACTCAGATGTGGCCAACAATGGGGGAAAGTATGTCCACAGCTGATCCAAAATTAATATTGGGTGTAGAAAAAGGAATAGTGGAATGTTGAGCTTGAAAGTGTTGTCCCCCGCAACCTTAGTGATGGTGTAAGATCCATATCAGAGAAAGTGAAGCTTACGGTGGGGCCCAAGGACTCCTTCTACAAATGTAACCATAATTTTTTGCCCACCTGGAACTTGTGCGGCACACGATGTTGATCATGGTGCTGCTTGTACTTAGCATTTTCTTTGTGAAATATGTCATGGACCTACTGGAAAATGTGTTGAATGCACTCAATGAAATTTTTTGCCCTATCATTCTTGGGCTAGACATGAGCCACATATTCCTGAGTGGCTGCAAATAGTATGGCAAGATCAATGGGACAAAGTGGTTGGAATCCCAGTCCCACCTGAAAGGGGTTGTGGCCAGTGGACTTGTGGAGAGCCCTATTGTCATTGTGTTGGACATAGGGGAGGCTCTCATCCCATGCATGTGGGTGCTTCTAGTTGTACATCTGTATGATATGCAAGATCATCCTATTGACAACCTTTTTTTAGCCATCAATTTGGGAGTGAAAGGTCATGGACATATTCAGCTTGGTATCCAACAATGACCATAGGCTTGACCATAATTCACATAGGAACTAACTGTCCTGATATGAGATAATGGACTATGAGTGTGCCGCTGTTGGAAAATTCAATCTCTTAAAGACCTTGGTAGAGATTAGGTTCTTCTATCTCCCTTTGTTAGTGATGAACTGCACCGACGAACCCTTTACCCACATATGCAAGTTGAAGAGGTGCTCCCCCTCCTCTAGATCCTCAACTTCCATCTTTTGGAGCTTGGTAGTGGCTACCATCAAACTGGGTTCAGTGTCAATGATCTACTTTCCCTTGTTAGTTCCCTTGTCAGGTTTCATCTTAGAGTCATAGCATGCATCTATATCTAAGTCTTTTAGCTCGACCACCAACGCCTACTTTGTACAACATTTATTTTGTTGTGAGTGGGAGTTTTATGGAACTCATGCAAATTACTGGTGTCCTCCTTTGCCTTACCATTATTCTTAGATTTTTTCTTCGACAGGTTGTCCTTAGGGGCTGTAGCCTGACTCTGCCCTTTTATTTGTGCCTTGGGGGTAACTTTTCTATGCTTTAGGTTCGAAAATCCAAAAGTCTCGCTTGTTCTACTTGAATTTATGCTCAATCTTGGCAACGTAACGATATGTTGCACTGCAAGGAGATGTTCAGGAATTGCATTTCCTATAGAATGTATTTGTGCAAGAAAATGTGGTACTTGACCACCAGATGTTTCCCAGAATATTTGGTACCCAAATTTGTTCACATGGTATGGAAAAGATTCGTCAACTAATTCACATCTTGATCCCTTTGCTGCCACAACATATTCCATTGTATGTACTTTCTCTCATAGCTCCCCACGGGGTAATATTGTTCTTTTATGGAATCTATGAAATAATTTGAAGTGGATGTGGCTAATAATAATGATGGTTCTCTCATCCCTCTATTCACAGTAGGTTTCCCACCATTACTTGACATGGGGGGTGGCTTTGAGGAGTGAAAAAGTAATCTTTTCCTGATTGGAAAAATAATGAATAGAAAATATCATTCCAATATATTTAACCATATATCTATGGCATTTTCATCTATTTGGTTTTCAAATATGGGAATGTCAAATTTGAATTGTACCTTGAAGTGAGTGGTGCTTCCAGGAGTGGATTCCAAATGAAGATGTTTCGCCTATGGGCATCTGTCGAATGATCTAGGAAAATTTATCCATCATCACGTTCCTCTACTGCTTGAGGGATTCTTCAAACAATATTTTAGAAGGACCTCCTACTCCCTCATATTTATTTTCTTCCACCATGGGAGTCTGTCAGTGTTTGCGAGGATGGTCTTGCAAAGGTTGAAACAATTCAAGCTTTAACTCCTTATACCTCGACCTCATTGGGGACATGTAAAGAAAAATAGAGAAAAAGTAAACCTATCTTCTACCACTAATCCAAAATTATGTAGGAACACAAAAAAATATAGACATAAACATAAACATAGATATGTAGCAAGAATAAAACTCCATTTAATTAATATCAAAGAATTGAAAGATGCTTACATACAAAATGGAAATAAACTAGCTTAAGCAATGGTAGTTTATCTCTGAGAAGAGATGTGGAGGCTACATGAATTTGAACTGTGTTACAATGAGGATCAATGACCTTTTTATTATTGAACAACAAAGGGAAACACTAAACAACCAGAACCCTAACCCTAGGAGATGGAATGCTAAGAGTTTGTGGGCCCCATTGGGGATAACGCAACCAACTTCTCAAGGTCGTAACTTGGTCATATGATCTCCATTTAGTGTGTATGATACCTCGTTATAAATATATTTCGAGTACTATAGGATTTGAGGCTGGCTCAATGCTTATTGCAAACCTTAAAAAAATGTCATTTAAGGAGCCAAAATAGCTCCAAAAGTTCAAGAGCTGAAAAAACTGCTAAAACTAGTAAATGATGCTATAATCAAGGAAACTTATGAAACCAACTGGAGGTGTAGATGGAATAGGTGGGTGGCCACTGGTATCCACCTCAATCATTTGACCAACCTAATATGAATGTAAAGCAAGATCGATGGTTGGCTATTGTCATTGAGTTTGGTTTTGGGATTAGGTACATTAAGGGCAAGGAGAACAAAGTTGTGAATGCTCTCAATAGGATAATATAGGTAAATCACATTTCAACTATGAGCTCTAATGGGAAACATTTACATGAATGTATCTTGCATGAAGGAAAACATGATGATAAGTATTATAAATTAAAGTAGAGATTGTAGTAGTAGGGTGAGGATGATGAGGACGAGGAGTATCACCTCATAGTGGATGACTTGGTGAGGTTCAGGAGTAGGATTTATGTGTCGAATAGCAATGAGATCACGAAGCTTATCTTGAGAGAGTTTCATGTCAAGCCATATTCAGTCCACCCAAGAAACCATAACACTTTGATAGTGGTTAAGAAGTTCTACTATTGACCAAATTTGAAGACAGAGGTGGTTCCATTTGTTGCAAAAAGTTTAGAATGTCAGCAAGTGAAATAAGAATGAAAGCACCCAGCTGGTTTATTGCATCCTATTATGATTCTAGAATGGAAATGGGAGGTCATTTCCATGGATATTATTACAATATTTACTAAGACATCAAAGAAGCATGATTCCATCATGGTTTTGGTTGACAGGTTGAGCAAGGTAACTCACTTCATTGCAGTGAAGTCTATTAATTTAGCTGGTGAGGTAGCTTCGATCTTCATGAGGGAGATAGTGAAATTGCATAGACTTCCCAAGAAGATATATTATATGGATATGCCAAATTCACTTCCAAATTTTGGAATGAATACTTTGCAGGCTTGGGGACAGAGTTAGCCTTCAGGTACAACTTATCATCCATAAACAGATGGATAGACAAAGAGGGTTAATAATATCATTAAGGATATGTTGAGGATGTAAGTCATGCATCTGCAAAGGAAGTAGGAGGAGTGTATTCCACTGGTAAAGTTTGCATACAATAATGGGTATGAGGAATCCTTGAAGATGACTCCATTTGAGGCTCTCTATGGGTGAATTTGTAATACTCCTCTCAGCTAGAGTGATCCAGTGAACAAAGTGCTAATTGGACCAGATATCTTGGTTAAGCTGGAGCATGAGATGCAGGTTGTTAGAAGGAATTTGAAGGTAACACAAAGACAAGAAGAAGAGTTATTCATTTCAATATAGAGAATTCAAGGAGTCTAAGGTTGGGGAGCATGTGTACTTGGGCATCGAGCCCAAGAAGAACTCCTCGAGGATTGGGTCATGTACCAAGATGGGACCTCAGTATTGTAGTCCCTTAGATATCCTTGAGAGGATTGGACCAACATCCTATAGACTTGCACTACCACCAATAGTGAAAGTCCATGTTATTTTCCATTTTTAATTGCTTAAGAGATATGTACAATATGTTGATCATGTGATTGATTGGTATGTATTGTAGGTGGAACTAGAAGAAGAGTTTCAGCTAGAGCCATAATGAAGCCTTCTGCAAAAATAGCTCATGCTCCAGGACTAAGCAATAGAGAAGGTTAAATTGTAGTGGAAGCACTTTGGGCCCGATGAAGCTACATGGGAGATGGTTGACCAGGTATAAGAATTATATCATTTTTCATTTGATGGTTAAATAAATGAGCTTTTGGTATGTATATCTACGGTTGTTATTGTAAATACCACAATGAGTTGTGTTATAAAGCTACAATAAAAAATATGTCTCATTTTTGCGATTTACTAGTTATAGGTGTCATAAAACACCAACGATAGTGTTCCCCCAAGGTGGAGGGGTTTGTAACAACCTCAAATTAAAGTTTCATGTAATAAACGACATAAAGGAAAAATAAGACCAAGGTCATGGGACATGTTCTCTAAGCTAAGTGGAGAGGGAAAAAATTATAGTGGGCATCACTTATGGTCTATTGATGGCTAAGGAAATTGGAAATAGCATTGAAAAAGGAAAAAGGTGATAAATGGAAATTAATTAAAGGAATAAAGGAAGATGAAGAGACACACATATGCATGCTAAGGAAATTAGAGAGAAATTACAGGAAAGTGAAAGAAAAAGTTAAAAGGAAAGAAAGAGACTAGACACCAATGATAAAAAGGTATCAAAGAAACAATACACGACTTTTTCTAGTTATAGATTTTGATCAATTTCAGAGAGATGGAAGAGGAGATAAGAAATTAAGAAAAGGAAAGTAAAGAGAAAGAAAAGAAAATAAAAGGACAAGAAAATGAAAGTTAGGGAGCATAAGGAAAATATCGGAACAACAACTACAACAGGAATACCTTGTAGGTAACAAGTGGCATGTATGATTTCCCTTACATGATTTAAATGCATGGTACATGCATTTGGTTGTTTGGTCCATTTTCTATCATTGGCATGAGATTTTCCTAGATTAACAATGGTTTCATCATTGCCTTTCCATTTACTGGATAGCCATGGTGTGACGGGACTCATTTTTGGTTGATATTTGGATTTCCATAAGTTTTTGGATCCAAGTGAGGTGGTCTTAGAAAAAATCCAAAGAGTTGGGAGTGGAGATGGTTTTGTTTAGGAATCCTTGGAAAATTGGGTGGAGATAGGAAAATTCCTCTAGCTATGGTGAAGAAATTTTGAGGCCTCCAAGCTTCTGTTGGTTTGGTCATTTTTGGGCCAATTTAGGTGAAATCACTATGGTTGAGGGTTGAGGTGGTTTAGCCTTTGTAATCCCTGGTTTTTTTTTTTTTTTTTTTTTTATCCCATGAGATCCCATATCCATGCGTGAAATATGGCACAAGAGTGATTGGTCGAAATAGAGATTTGTTTCAACCTAATATATGGTCGGGTCATACGTGGAAGTCCCTGACTTGGTTGGAATTTGCTTATTTAATTATGTGTTGGTTCCTATTGAGAATAATGAGCACAAGTTCTGATTTTTATGTATGATTTTATCACTAATTTTTCATGGTTCTATTCTAGTTAATTGTTGCTTACATTCAAGCTTATGTTTCCTATTTTATGATGTGAACTTGTTATGGATCCATTCCATGGTTTCATGAGTTCTTGATTAATTAATATCAATGCATAGGATAATGTATGCTATTGTAGCTAGTAAGAGAGGGAAACAAGCCTTCTTGGTGATTCTCTCATGAATCTACACATTTATGGCCTACAAGTACCATTGGCCACAAATTGTTTGTCCAATTGATTTCCATGTACTTGTTAAGTTTGAGCAAGGGTTGTATCGATAACATTGATTAATGACTACAGTAGGTGATTAATATGATTTTGAAGGATTCTGGGGAGTTCAAGGTTGTTGGCCTAAATTGATCCTAAAAATATGATTCAAGGTTTCTAATCGCACCCTCTAAACATAGAAATTTTGATTGTAATTGCATGGAGGAAGGCCTGTGCATGTGACTAGAGATTTATAGTTGCATGCACAACTTGGCATGTGTGCGGTTGGGAGGTAGTGTCTAGTAAAAAGAATTTCCAATGCAAGGTCAAATCATTAGAGGTTTTTGACTAACCTCTAAGTTCTCTTGTGTTCCTAAGAGGTATAAGTAATTTTCCTATTTGTTGACCCCACTTCCATAATTGGAACTTGGAGATTGTGTCATATCATAGTAACTCTCAGCTCATGCTTACCGTGGAAGTTTGTAAAAGTGGGTATATGTATGGTTATGTTTTACAGTTGATTAGTAGGATGATGATGATGAGGACCACAACCCAAGGCAAGTGGAGGAAGCCACTTAGTCAGAGACTTATTATATAGGGAAATTTCGAGCCAAGTGGGAAGAGGATTTGGTTAAGGGAGTTCGTAAGAGAATTAAGTCTCCCAGCATCATGAAGCAAACATGGTCATACATAGGGTACATGATAGTTATGACTAAAGTGGTGGACTTGCAAAACATGTGAAAGAATAGGACTTCAAAGAAGCTTTTGTAGAAGAATGTAGGAAGTATTCTAGTTCAAAGGGAGTAGCTACAATAGTGGATATAGATCTAGGTGAATGAGGTTCTTCCAGGAACACCTTCCTTGCTAAGAGGGAGTGTTGAAAATATTAGTGAGAAAAGGGTTCCTTGAATTGTGCCTTAATCATAGGAGACAAAATGTTTTTATTATTGCGTAATGATCAAGCTCCTTAAAAATAGGATTCCGAGATGACTTATGAAGCAGTTAACCAATGTGTTGAAATAGAAGGTCGAGTTATTTGTCTTCTAGTGTGAGTTGTATTAGTAATAGGATGAAGAGTTTGAGTTAGCCTCTTAAAATTTAGGAAGGGTGAGTTAACATTAGTAGTGAGACTTTTTTAACTTGTGAACCGCTAGTTTAACTTACCTAATATAGAACTCACTAATTTTAACCATTCGAATCTCCTTTAAAAGGAGGATTGAAAGAACAAGTTTAATTATTGTTTTGGTGAGCAAGAGTTGTTGAGACGAAGAAATAAGAAGATGTTGTAGCAGCAGCAACACCCTCCAAAATTTTGGCCTACATCCAATTTCAGAGCCTTCCTTGGGTTTTTCCTTGATGCTTGCAAGCACTTGGGCTCATCCTATGAACTCGTGTTGAGTCTTTGCACCATCCTCGTATGACCATTCATCGGACATCTTTTTTCATTTTGATCACAATGTCATGCTTGCAATCGTGTTCTGGACATGCACAAGGTCCACCATCATGTGTACAAGTTGTGTCTGCTATGTAAACATCCATCACTCTCACACACGAAGTCCTATGGACTGTCGTGCAAGTGTCATCGGGGTTGTTCAATGATCTATCAGAAGTGTCACACTTGTCACTCACACCATCAATCAGTCACACTGAGTGTATGTTGTCCTAGTGGCTCAAGGTGTCTTGTCATCAAGTCATGTGGAGTGTGTGTTCATGAGGTCATGCATGTACCAAGTCACGCATTCACACACTTGGTCATTTTGTTGAAACTTTGTCGATCGGACCATCCTTCAACGTTTGAACATTCGTTGAGCTACATTGCGTAGTTTAAGCTCCCAGTGATCATGTATTGTTGCCCAGAATTGTGCAAAGCTTGAGGTTTCCTCCCAGGCAGTCTACGCTACGCAATCCTAGAATCAAATCGATCGACTATCACTCATAAAAGCGCAAACATTTCCCAGCAAGCCATCTCAATTTGCACTGCCATAGGCGCATCAACCGAGCCTCCAGCTGGTCAACTGAAGGGTTTGACCAACCAGTGACCCCGAGCCTCACTCCTCCAAAAAATTATGTATAAGATGAAAATAATGGATGCTTCCACTGACTAAAGAAACTATGTAGAAATCTCAAAAAGACACACTATGTCTATCACTGCACTGCCCTAAAAAATTGTGTAGTTTTTCCTGCCAGTCACCCAATCAACCGACTTGTTTCTCACTCAGAAAACTGCACAGTTTTTAGGAGAAGTCTCCTAGCTACCCAACATTCCACTCAACTTAGAAATTGTGCAGCGATGTCCTATAGGCTAGCCTCCCAGATCTGCATAGTTGTTTCCAGCAACCTCTCACAACCCCCTGCTACCTCCTAAGAAAAATTGTGCATTTTTTGTGAGCAAGTTCCTGTAGCCTGCTTCCAGCTCCATAGAGAAATTGCATATTTTTTGCTACCAGTCTCCCCATGCTACCTACACTGTCTCCCTGAAACATTTGCGTTGATAAACCCTCCAGCCTAGTCAGATCCCACAGAAAGTCACTATCAATCCGAATTTCCCATCTTAGCCTCCCAATGACCTCTCTGTAAATTTCATGAACAGTGCTCGAAGCTCGCATCTCTCCTTGAAATCTGCCTTGTGTAGTTTTATATCCTTGTCCTCTCTCCCAGTCACCTGCATCCAAAAGTGAATGACAATGCATCATGGTAGACTAGGATATTTATGGATTTGATGTTGTCTCATCATGAATGATTTCATATAAATGTACATGGATGAGACATGACATGATGATGAACAAGATGAATAAGGAGAACATGAGAGGAAATTGTTTCACGAATGGAAAAACAAGGAATGCATGCGAGGTGATTTGTTCGTGAACGGACAAACACATGAAACATGCCAAAGTATAAGTGAATGGGCAACATGCACATGCAACATCAAGTGAACACCAAGTCCATCGAATACTCCACACACCTTGTCATGCGGAGGTGAAGATATGATACACTAAGAGCACATCTATCACTCAACAACACTACAACTCAACATGCACATGACCACCAGCATGAACACACCAGCTATATTGTGTCGAATCATGTTATGAGCCATCTCGGACACATCACTACTGTGGGCCACACTATTGTAATCAATGTAATGTAACGTGGAAGTCCAAGAGACCCACATGTAAATTTGAAGAGTCATGTAAATCAAATAGTCATGAGGGAAGTCAAATAGTCACAAGGGCCAATTTTACCCTTGGCTATAAATACCCCTCATTTGTACATGCAAAGGAATTTTAACCTTGGCTCCTCCCACATAGCCTTGAGAGTCTATAGTCTCTTCTTTGAGGAGCGAGTAGTGGCTCCAACACCCCGCTATCGAGGTTATTGATGTATGGTGTACCGATATGTCTTGGAACTTTTGCTTAATTCAGAAGCCTAATAACAGGCCAACACATTTTCACACATGTATTGTATTTTTTTTTAAGACTATTCTTTAGACACTTGTAATGCATGTTTCTTTAACCCGTGTTAAAAAGTTTGAACTATTTTATTTGTTCTAATATATATGGTTATGAAAATGTGTTGTATAAGTTTTTAATGATGTCTCACCTGTGTGAGCTATCCCACCGGACACTCGATAGAATCATTCCCAAAAAATTGTTATAATGACCATCGCACTTGTGTGGACTACTCCACTAGGTGTTGTATGTGCTATCCATTTATTATGTGTTTGTGACTCCTGCATCCATTTGGACCACTCCACTAGAAGCTACACATGTCCTGTTGTGTTGTGTGTCTCTGACTGACTTGGGACTATTCCCTTTCGACTTGAGACTCACTTCCACCCTCTTCCTTTGTTGTGAAAGAACCTTGACACAAGTAACAATAAGCACTCACTAGGCACACAAACCTCATTTTTCAAAGACAAAGTAGACCACTCTGATGTGTTGACAAGAAAGAGGTAAGGAAAATCTTTAATGTAATGGCAACTGGGCCATCATACCGGATGGGACTTCCACACTAAACAGTGTGAGGTCTAGTTGGGACTTCATACCGAGGAGATCCCCTAAATGTTGGAAGGTCTAGCTCCATCAACATTTACAGTGCTCGAAGGAGGGACACCTTTTGTTTATGGTTGAATGTCCTCTCACCCCCACTCATCAATAATTTGGTGAAGGCACTAACTCACACTCCCTCACATGTATGTGCGACTCTGAAGTTGGTTACAACCTCACTTCCCAGATGTGAACATGAAATTTTGTATCGGCACCTCTGCTTTGTCCCTCCCATCACCCATAAATTTGTGAAATAAATTAGGTTGATCCTAGCAATACAACATCTTCCATATGCATCAAGGAAGCAAAAATCCACTCCCATAGGAGTTGTCATATCATCAGTGGAAGAAGCAGTTCTTGCCACACTCAAAGGTCTAATAAAATCTATTGAGAATGGGGATGAACCTCTAGTCTTCCGATAGCGAGAGAAAGACACCCTCATGATCTTGGGCTTAGAGTCTCGTATAGGAGGCAGAGGAGGCAGAGGTAGAGATGAACCAAGAGGCTCATAGTCGGAACCCTAAGATTCTAAAGAAGAGGAGGAGGACGAAGAAGAAGAAGACATGGCTGACCAAAATTTGGAATGGATGACTCAACTACCATTGGCTCTCCCCAATGCTTTGCATAAGATGCCAAAGTGTTCAAAGAGAATTCTCACAAAGAATGACCCTGACAGAGTAGTGAAGGAAGAAGATCACTTGGACAACTTCTACCTACAGCTGTAGACATTCGAGGTACGGTACGATGACGTTGCATGCAGACTGTTCCCGTGTACCTTGAATGGCCGCGCAGAAGTATGGTATCACACCCTTCCTGTCAACTCCATCCATAACTAGGGTATGTTCAAATGCATGTTTCTGGAATTTGTTGATGACATGACCCCATCCATGTTGCTCAAAGAGTTGGGAACCTTAAAGATGTAGGTGAAATAAAAGGTAAAGGATTTCAATCAGAGGTTTCTGCACATATTGAACAAGTTTTCAGTGGACACGAAACCTTATGACTCCATCACTTTCAATTACTACACATCCACACTACCAACCAACATTGTGCAGTTCCTCAAATGAGCTGTGAAACCAACATTACTAGAAAATTGGGAAGAGGGAATCGCTATAGAAAAGGACCTACGCATGATTGGAGTCATCAAGGATGACAAACCAATGAAGGAATCTAGAGATGTAAGTAGCAAGCCCCAGGCTCCAATGAGCAAGGGTAAAGGCAAGGAAGCAAGTGATATTGAAACCCTTACTAGGAATTAGGACTGGTGTAGCAAGTTGAATGGATTCTTTGCTATAGACCTGGTCACACTTGTGGCTTATATATCACGACAAAAGTAATTAAATCTGGGTGTTATCTGATAGATACATGAGGCATAACATCACTCCAATCAATGGTAAGAATGAACCATTCGCCTTCCCAAAACTCATGTTCGACAACTGCCTCTTGGAAACAACGCTGGGGTGTTATCTTGCACAACCAGCTCCAACCCCACCAGACATGCAGTTGGGTCTCCTTGCTTGCCCAACTAATGGAAATGAAACTTGTACAATGCATTGTAACACTAGTATCACTAGCACTAGCACTAGAAATAGTAGAAGAAGTACAAGTGTGTCGAACGGTTCATGTACAGATGAGTCGTGGACAATGTAATTTGACAGATCAAAGGCACAGGATGCCTCTAGAGCTGGGTGTGTCTTGATCGACCCAAAAAAAAGGAAACATTTGATCTCGAGCCACTTGGAGATCAGGTGTAGGAACAACATTACTCAATACAAAGCACTCATGTTGGGCTTGCAAAAATCCATTAGCCTCAACGCGGTTGCACTCAAAGTGGTAGGTGATTCGGAAATAGTGGTATGAGAGGTACGTAACACCATACACTATTTATCACCTCATCTAAAAGGTTACCAGCAAGTGGTATGATGATTGATCTCTAACTTCCAAGCACTTAATATCACCGTTGTGCCAAGAACACATAATGAAGCTGCTAATTATTTAGCAAACATAGCTTCTAGGATGTCATCGCTTAGGGATATATTTACTGTTTAAATTTTGTATAAGACTTCTATCCCCAATAACATAACTAATATACATTTTTGGATGATGATCAATAGATATTGCATTTCATGGCCAACTCTGATTTCTTCAAAGACACAGCGATTGATGAAGACAAGTACGAGTAGTATTTGTAAGTTAGGGCTATTGACAAGAAAGGAAACCTCATCCCCAAGGGTGTGGTATCTTTGGAAAAGCTCTATGACTTGTAGAACGGCTTTCAAGGGCCAAGGAACAACAAAACCTACAACTCTACCATGATGCATGAAGAGATAAACCTAGGAACAAAAAAAAATCCAATGTTCGTCAATCTCGGTATGTGTTGCATGTAGCAGGAGCAGCAACCTTTTGTCCTCTCGTTCAAACAATACTGGGATGTGTTCGTGTGGACATATGATGATCTGAAAACTTATGACATGTGTATCATCCAACATGTCATTCTAATTAAGGAAGGGGTTAATCCATTTTAGCAAAAGTAGAGGAAAGTCCATCCATCAATTGAACCCCTTATACAGAAGGAGATGACCAAGATGTTGGAAGCACAGATCATATATAGAGTTCATCATTCCACATGGGTTTCCAACCTTTTTCCCATACACAAGAAGTCCAGGGAAATATGCTTGTGCATTGATTTCTGAAACTTGAACTGTGCCTCGGACAAATAAAATTATCGCGTGCCATATACGAAGCATATTTTACAGAGAATATATGGGGCAAAAATGTTTTCCTTACTTAATGGGTTTTCAAGATATAATCAGGACCTAGTAGTGAAACTTGATCAACTCAAAACTATGTTCCATACCAAGTTGGGTACGTTCACATACAGATGAATTCCATTTGGGCTTGTGAATGCAGGCACAACCTTTCAGTGTGCCATGGACATCGCCTTCCACAGGCTCATTCAATAGAGTGTAGTGGTGTACCTTGATGATGTGACTTTGTTTTCCACAAAATGAACAAACCACATACACCACTTGAAGAAAATGTTTGAGTGATGCGAGAAATACAGGATTTCCTTGAATCCCAAAAAGAGTGTATTTGCAGTGTTTGAGGGGAACCTCCTTGAGCACATCATTTCCAGAAGAGGGATCAAGATTGATCCAGAATGGCTCTGGACCATTACACAAATCCCTAACCCATCCAATAAGAAAGCAATGCAATCCTTCTTGGGAAAGATAAACTTCCTCCAGAAGTTCATCTTGGACTATGCGCATATAGTAATACCAATGAAAAATATGATCAGGAAGGATGAAGTCTACAGATAGGACAAGAGGGAAAATAATGCATTCACCCATATCAAGTAGGTTATAAGAGAAGCGCATGCACTTTACAACCCATATTTCAACAAATATTTCTTGTTATACACCTTTGCCTATGAGAACTCTCTTGTTGTAGTACTCACTCAAAAGGATGAGCTGAACGACGAATGTCCCATCTCCTTCATGAGCGCAAGCATGCACGTACTCAAACTCAACTACCTCACCATTGAAAAACAAGCATATGCAGTATACAAGGCAGTGAAACACTTCAGAGTGTACTTTATGAAAAACCATTTCATAGCCTATGTACCTCACCCAGCAGTGCGATCATTGCTTGTATAACAAGAGTTGGGTGAACAACATGCAAACTGGATGACAAGCTTGCAAGGGTATGATCTTGTCATCAAGCCAATTCACACTGTCATGGTTTCCTTTTATTGAGTTCTGGCTTTTGAATGAGTATGAGGCTAAGATCTAAAGAGTCTTGTGACACTGCAGCACTTGGCCAATCTTGCGTCCGTCTTCTTTGTGCTTGGTTGTAACCTTCGGCCTATGAAGTCTTGATGGAAAATATGAGTCATCTACAAGGGAAGCTTGGGTCAAACCATGAACCTATGTCCACACTGGGAAACCCCATGCCTACACTCAACCTTTTTCTCTGTGTGTTCAAGCTCATCCAACTATTAGAAATGGAGAAGGGAAAAATCTAAACAAGCAAACCTATTTCAGAGGTCTTACATGCTTCTTTAAAGGAACAACCTCTTCTTCTCTGAATAAGTTGGGATCCCTCTTCTGCCCCAAAAATAAATAAGTGCCTATGCGCAGTCCTATTTTAAAAAATACAAGGGCGAAAGAAGAGAAAGGTTTCCTGCACAGAGAGGTGAAGCATGCAACTCCACCGGGGTACTGACTAGGGTCGCTGGCAGCGGAGAAATGCGTGTGTTCCTTCGTGACTCCACTGGGGTATTGTCTAGGCCTTCTGGCAGTGGAGCAACACTAGAAATGAAAGCTTATACTATAAAAAAATTTAACTCATGAGCCAAACAACCGTTCCTGATTTTGAAACACTATGATCAAGCTGAAAATTGTTGTTGTGTTTGACTGAGTTGGCGAAAGGTGAACCATGTCTGTTCATGGAGTAAGTGGGGAAGTTGAAGTAATCCACACAACGAATCAATTATTGGGTGTGGAGCCTAATTATCTTCTTTATTTAGAAGTATCACCGCATTGGACCCCAGTTCATAATGTTGCGGCAATGCCGCCCGTAATATTTGCATTGCAAGGGGGGTCTAGGCGGGATTATGTGAGAGCGAAGAGGGAATTACAGTG
>APFE030049230.1:58414-69791 GCA_000404065.3 Pinus taeda | reverse complement strand
TGATATAGATCTTCTTCATGTTTATGATATTCATGTTATGATTCATATGTGAATGGTTGTTTAATTGCATGACTAACTACCTTTCCTTATAATATGAAGATGGTTTCTTTATGATGTTTAGTCCATATACTGCTATGCTTTCTTGAATTGATTGTGTTGCAGGTCAAAGGAGCAAAAGGAACTCCAAGAAGGGTTTGGACCCTGGGAGGATCTTCTCAAATGTAGGACCTCAGGTACGCCCCCTATCGTAGAGTTTGCTTATAGTAGCATTATGGCTGTATGGAATGTGTGTTTCTTTGTATAGATAACTTCTAGTCTGCTAGGGTATTCACTTAAGACCCTAGGGGATTTTATCCCCACAACAGTGGTCTAACATGTTTTTTATGAAGATTATTGATGGATTTTGAGGTCAAATTCAAGGATCTAGTGGTCAAACTGCAGCAATAACTCGAAGTAGATAGAGGAGAGAAATTATAGGAGGGAATCCCTCTCATTTATTTCTCCTCAATTCAAATTCCCCTTCATTAAGCTCGGAGTACATGCAGCCAAATCATGCACTAGAAGGCAGTTGAGCAAGTGGAAGATGATTGTTAGTTATCTCGAGTTTTGGAAGCCAAGCCTCCCTGATTTTAAGGAAGCTGCTAGTGGCTTCAGATGTATAAGTAGAGAGGCCTAGGGCCTCACTAGGGCCGAATTTTTGATTATGTAAACTCTGCTCAAATTTTGAGCTTATTTTTGTGTGACAGTTTTATGTAATCTTGCTAATTTTTTTATAATAAAGATGGAATCCTTTTTGAGCAAGCACTGAGTTACCTCAAAGGGTTGAAACTCTTAGGTTAGGGCCCAATCCAAGTAGCAAATCTTCTCTTCAATTGTATTTCTATGCTTTACTTCAGTTGTAGTTTAGTTTAGAAAGAGACCCTCATTTGAGGCAAAGACTCTCTTGCTGCCCCAAAAACACAGATTTTCCTCATTCCTAGGACTTCTAGTGTTTGCAGCTCTCTAGTAGGTTGATAGTCCAGTTTTTATTTGCTTTGGATCTTATTTATCATTTTCACTTCTTGATTTGCAATATTCCTTTTGCATGCTTTCCTTTCTTATAACATTTCCCAACATTTCTTTCTATACTTCATAGTTTAGGCCATTTTAATGTAAAACTTTGTTTTTTCCTAGTATGCATTCATCCCATCGGTTGCTTGATTTTCTTGGTTGACTGTAAGTTTCTATGCAGCAGATCTCTTCCAATAGTAGGCCAGCTTACCAACAATCACACCCTCCATCTGATCCATGCCCTATAGGTCTCCTAAACCTCACCTTAATTCTACCCTAGTGTCCTGCATTTTTCATAGAACTTCTTCCTATCTCCTTGAGCAAATCCAATCATCTTTCTCTCTCTTAGTGAATCATGGTAGACCTTAGGTAACCTAACACCTCATTCCAACATTCATCCACCTTTTCCACCCACTCTCACGCCCTCAAAAGAGTGAAAATTTCTCTCAGCCTCCTCTTGTAGGCCTCCTGTAGTTTCCGTGTTTTCCTCCTATAGTTTTCCTGTGTCCTCCTGTAGTTTTTCCTGTAGCCTTTCTTTTGAAGGACAAGTGTGGGAAAATCCTCTAGAAGGCCACCTAAGACCTCTAAGGACCCATCCACACCATCCTACATCCTCACAAGTTCCAAAACCTCCCTCTAATGCCACGTATTTGCTGCCACACTCACACACAATAAATTAGATGCATGTTAAATTCACATAAAAACACATAAAAATCCAAAAATATGTATTTTGCTTATTTACTTCTAGAAATAGCATGGTTAGATGCTGTTTATTTCCTTGAGTAGGTAATGGAATTTCTTTCATGATTTTCATAATGTTTTTGGCAAAAGTAGAATTAGCTTGTTAATTAGGGTTTATTAGGTTTTGCTTTACATTCCAGTCTTTCTCCTTTCTGTAGTTAGGATAACATCTGTAGAGTAATATTTCTTTCCTTTCATCACACATAGAGCTTCTTTTGAAATATATAAAAGTTGGCTTGAGCTCCTAGTGATCTCACGCCAGCTGACCAAGTGACAACCTGCAGTGAGAACTAGTACTTGTGCATATAGCATCGATGCTTCCAAGTTTGTTACGAACTACCAGGTTGATAAAAGTAAAGTTGGAAGCCCACGAGTTGCAACATTCTTGCTGCAATACTGGCACTCAACACTTTTTGGCACCCTTTTCGGGGAAGCGTCAAAGTATTTTGTGATTACTGCTTTCTTCTATTTCCTATTACAACATTCTTCTAATAGTTTATTTCAGCAAAAGTGGACTGGTCATTTCTTTTCTTTCAGTTCTGCATTTCCTTTCTTTCCATTTCAATTATGCAAATTTCCATTCAGCAAGTTCATTTTAGCTAGTTGCAATTTGTTTTGTTCAATTCACAATTTGAGTTTCTGTAGATACCTTTTGTGTGGGAACAAAGAAACAAAAAAAACCAACCAAAATATTTCCTTTCATGCCTTGTAGGAATAGAGATAACTTAGGAAATTTTTTTCCCAACACCCCCATTGCTTCACACAGTGAACCTTCTCTCTTCCTCGGTGGCTACAATTAAGAATAACCCCTAGGTGAACAACTAGACATGTTTGAAGAACCTATAGGGGAAGAAGAATAAGAAGAAAACATTCCTCCATAGCCAATGGATGAAAACAGAAAATCTAAGGGAAATGGAGAAAGAATAGAGGTTACCTTCCCCATTTGGGAAACCAATGGGGACACCAAAATGAAGAATATAAGTCCTTCATCCATACCTCACTTCCATGGTCTACCTACAGAAGATCCTGGCACCTTCTTGTTCAAATTTGTTGTCATCTGTCGAACTTATGACTATGCAGAAGATGAGCAAAAGTTGAGACTGTTCCCTTCTACTCTCAAGGATGCAACATTGTGTTGGTTCATGGGATTACCTGGAAATAGCATCACAACTCAGGCTCAGATGCAGCAGGCCTTTAACGACAAGTATTGAGACTATTTTAGTCAAAAGATACTCAAGAAGAAATCTTCTGAATGACCATAGGAAGTGATGAGTCTCTAGAAGACTATGAAGAGAGGTTCCAACTTAGTTACAAAAGGGCCACATGTACACTTGACCCTGAGTCTCTGAAGTTGGTCCTACTCAGGGAAATTCGGGAAGACCTTTTAGACACCTTCCATCTACTGGCCTGGGGAGACATATACCAACTATCCTATGAGGACATAAAGGCTCTTTTTAGAAACCATTCTAGGGCAGCCTGTAAAGAAAGGTAGGGAGAGTGAACCCATAACCAATACCTCTTCTTCCAATTCATCCATTAAAGGTGAAATTGGAAACATGTTGGAAAACTTCAAGAGTGAGATACTGCAGACTCTTGCCATGCAAATGGATACCTTACATATCAAAAGAAAACAAGAGGAAGAGGAGAGGGCTTTGGCCATTTTTTTCCCTAGACGCACTAGGAGGCATCCTAGGAATGAATGCCCATTGAACTCTATAGAGGTTTTCTCACTCTGTGAAGAGGGTCATTCTATAGATAAGTGCCCTTCATTGCCCAGACTTAAAGTTGTATACCAAGGGGCCGAAGGAATCATTGAACAGATCTATTACAAAAACCAAAGGAGGCCACATGGACCTAGACCATACTAGCAGGGGATGCAAGGGACATCTCAGGCATACTACAACCCCAACCAAGTCACCTCCATACCTTCTTGGGGTCCCCCTACTCATCCTTCCTAGTCCACGCCTCCTCCTTGGTCCTTCACATCTCAATATCATGCCTAACTAGCCACCCATTCATTTCAATCCTATGCTCATCCACCCATAGTGGAATGCATCTCATTAGGGGTAGAGGCCCCAATGCAACTCTCTTCTTGTTCTTCTGCCTCCACCACCTACCCAAACACAATCATTACCTTCTGCTCCACCAAGGAAACCCCAAATACCTGCCCAGCCAAATCTAAACCCAAACAATAGACAAGGTCAGCAAGTGTATAGTGGGGAACCATCATGCCCAACTTATGTTGTGGAGATTCAAGAAAGAAACTTGCGATCTGGGAAAGTTCTCCCAGATAGCCAACATCCACCTAGGGAGGTTGAGGAAGATAAAGAGGAAAGCGAACCTAAAGAAAATCCACCCTTTCCTAATAGACTATCCATGATAACCCAGCCTACCCCAGAAGAGACTGAACTCCTAAGAGAATTGAAACATTTATGTGCGAAGATACCACTTCTCCAAGCCATAAAAAATGTACCTATCTACAATAGGTTGATCAAAGAGAAGTTCTTTAGGAATCTAGGAAGGCATAGGAGAGATGCCCCAACCATCAATGTTATAGGACAATTGTCTAACTTGATGTTAGGGCAGATAATCTGTCCAAAATATCTGGACCCTGGAAGCCTAGTAGTTGATCTCCACATTAATGGCACAATGGTCCCACATACCTTGATTGATCTGGGAGTTGCCTTTAATGTGATGACAAAGGACACAATGCTCAAACTTAACCTCCAGGGTTCCTTGAGGAGGACCACGACAGTGCTGCAGCTAGCAGACCACTCCACAATGACCCATGAGGGGATTGTGGAAGATGTGATGGTCTCCATTGATTCTTGGGAGTATCCTGATGACTTCTTAGTTCTCCAGCCAAAGTGAAATCTCATTGGGTATCCTATCATTCTAGGAAGACCATGGTTGGCTACAACTGATGCCTACATCAGCTGTCAAGTTGGGAACATGACCGTAAATAATGGGCACATGTCCAAGCAATTAACCCCATATCCTCTTGCCAAAACTTTGCTAGAACATGATCTATCTCTCTGGTTTGAGGAGGAGGATGAGGATAAAGTCTATTCTACACCACTTTGTACATTAGAAATCACCATGGGGGGAACCACAAGATGAGGATGATATGATTGAAAATTTGATTCAGAATCCACCTCCCATTGTATCGCCATTCAAAGACATAGTAAGAGAAACCCAAAACAACCCCTCAACTAATCTCTGTGTGGCCAACCCCACTTCTCTCCATGTTAAAATTATAGATTTTGGCCCAAAAAGAAAATTGAAAATCAATCCATCCCTATCTACTTCCCAGGAGCTATGCAACATACTAAGAAAAAATCTTGATGCCTTCGCCTAGAGTTATAAGGAGATGAAGGGAGTGCACCCTTCAGTATGTACTCATCATATATACATCAAGGAAGATTGCAAGTGAGTCAGGCAGCCTCAAAGGAGGATGAAACTAGCACTTAAAGATATTGTTAAGGAAGAACTGCATAAATTGCTTGATTGGGGATTCATCTATCCTATCTCTGACAGTGAATGGGTCTCTCATTTGGTGCTAGTGCCAATGAAAAATGGTAAGTGGAGAATCTGTGTCGACTATCAGGAATTGAACAAAGCCACTAAAAAGGACCATTTTCCTTTACCTTTCATAGGTCAAGTGTTAGATGTTCTAGCAGGGAAAAAGTTTTTCTCCTTCCTAAATGGGTTTAGCGGGTACAATCAGATTCAAATCAGCCTAGAAGACCAAAATAAGTCCACTTTCACTTGTCCTTGGGGTACCTTTTCATGTCGAGTCCTTCCTTTTGGTTTATGCAATGCTCTAGCCACTTTCCAAAGAGAGGTATTGAGTATATTTTCTGAACTGGTTCATGATGCGGTAGAAATATACATGGATGATTTTACTCCTTATGGCTCTGACTTTCAGGAAGCTCTATCTAACCTAGGAAAAGTTCTAGATAAGTGTATTGAGATGAACCTATCCCTCAGTCCAGAAAAATGTGAATTTTTAATGACTAAAGGGACCATGCTAGGTCATGCAATATCTTAACAAAGATTGCAGGTGGACCCCAACAAAATTGCCATCATCCAAAGGGTCCCACCTCCTCAAAAGGTGAGAGATGTCAGAAGCTTCCTAGGCTTAGCTGGATATTATAGGAGATTCATTAAAGACTTTAGCAAGTTAGCCTCTCCTTTTTTTGGCTTCCTAGGCAAAGATGTTGAGTTCATATGGTCAGAAAACTGTCAAGAAGCCCTAGATACCTTGAAGAGCAAGCTAGTGACTGCCCTAGTTCTCAGAGGCCCAAACTGTATCTTACCCTTTCACATTCACATAGATGACTCAAATGAATAAATAGGAGCAACCTTAGG
Source organism: Pinus taeda (assembly GCA_000404065.3). Lineage (NCBI taxonomy): Eukaryota > Viridiplantae > Streptophyta > Pinopsida > Pinales > Pinaceae > Pinus > Pinus taeda. The sequence goes on along the minus strand of APFE030049230.1, from coordinate 63,629 downwards.
ACAAGTTGATGAAAAGTTACCTTATGCCATATAGTTTATAAGCAAAAACTTGTCAAAAGCAAAGTTAAACTATACAGTGACCGAGAAGAAATTCCTAGCTGTCGTGCATTCCTTAAACAAATTCAAACATTATATCACAAGCTATCAAACCTTTGTACACACTAATCATGCTACAATTAGATATTTAATGAACAAACTAGATGTAAATTCTCACATTATTAGATGGTTTCTTTTACTACAACAGTTTGATATGAACATCATTGATAAGCCTAGTAAAGAGAATGTTGTTGTTGACTTTTTGTCTAGAGTAAATTTTCCTGTAGGTGAAGAAGGAATGGTGGATGACAAAATGCCAGATGAACACCTATTTTCTATATCAATACTCTCTCCATGGTTTGTTGATATAGCAAACTACTTGGTTTCAACACAGTTCCCACCACACCTATCCTCAAAAGAGAAGAGCAAGATAGTAAGGAAAAGCACCCCTTTCTACTGGATTGGAGGTAATCTCTTCAAACTTGGCCTAGATCAGATCTTGAGAAGATGTGTCAGGGAGGAGGAAGTCTTTGACATCCTCCTAACCTTTCATGATGGGCCTTGTGGAGGTCATTTTGCAGCAAAAAGAACAACCTTCAAGATATTGCAATAAGGCTACTACTGTCGCACTCTTCATCAAGATGTGAGGAGATACACGAGCCAATGTAATTGGTGTCAGAGGATGGGGAACCCACTCCAAAGGATGAAATGCCCATGCAGCCTCAAGTGACCATTGAGCCATTTGAGAAGTGGGGCATGGACTTTATGGGGCCTATCAACCCCCATTCAAAGTAGAAGCAGTACATCATTATGTGCACTGACTACCTAACAAAGTGGGTGGATAAAAACACAATCAAAGCAATGAAAGAGGAAAAAGTAGCTAAGTTTTTGAGAGAAAACATATTCTACAAGTTCAGGTATCCGAGAGAGTTGGTCACAGACCAAGGAAGTTAGTTCACTTCCAACCTGATTGAAGACTAGCACACATCATAAGATCAAGCATAGGAATTCCACCCCTTACCATATACAAGCCAATGGGCAAGTGGAGGTCACTAATAGAGAATTGGAAGGCATCCTAACCAAGGTAGTGAGCAACATCAAAAAAGACTGGGCGAATAGAATAGCTGAGGCCACTTGGGCCTACAACACAACATGGAAGACCACCACTAGGCTCACACCCTATTAACTGGTCTATGGGAAGAAAGCTTTACTATCAATAGAGTTTGAATTCAATACCCTAAGGATGGCAGTTCAGCTGGACCTAGACCTCAGCCATGCATAGAAGGAGAGATTACTTCAACTCAATGGATTGGATGAATACGTATTGCAAGCCCTTCTCCATACAGAGGTAGTTCACCTTTAGAGAAAGATATGGCATGACAGAAATATCAGGGAGAAGCAATTCCAAGAGGGAGATTGGGTACTACTCTATGATTCAAGATACAAGGATTTCAAAGGCAAGCTGAGGACAAGATGGCTTGGACCCTACACTGTGGAGAAATGCAATGAAAATGGTTCAATTTTGATCAAAACCATTGATGATGAAGCCATCCCAATGCTTGCGAATGGACATCGATTGAAAGTATACAAGAAACCTCTCTCCAAGTAAGAGTTTATTGAAGATTTGCATAAAATAGTGATGGTAGTGGAGCATGTCTTAGCTTCCACTTCACCCACTCACTGAAGAAAAAAGAAAAAATAAGGACTCGAGTGAAAACCTCCATGAGGCGCTTGAGTTCCATCATTGGGTTGAAAACCTCTTCTGAGGCAGCCCAAGGATGTCAAAAAAAGAGAGGAAAAAATAATATCCCTTGGTGAAAACCTCCCTTGGAGGCACCCAGGGTAGGAAATTAAGGTGAAAACCTCTCTGAGGCGCCCTAGTTGTTTTCAAAAAAGAAAAAGAAAAAAAGAGAAAGAAAAAATGACTTTTTAGCGCATTGCAGGTTTGTAGGAGGACTACACGGAGTAGGAGAAGGTGCCAAGGGGACCCTGACATTCATACCAGCATCCATATCACCTTCTCCCCACCTTCCTCCATCATTTTTGGCATCTCTTTCACCCCACTCTACCTCTTCTTCCAAAATTGTGTTTTCTATAGTAAGCTCTGTGTTTTCGACAGGAGGCTCCTGTAGGAATTACAGAGAGCCAAAAGTGTCTACAAGAGGTAGTTTGAGGGACAAGAAAAGCTTCATGAGGAACCTATAATCCCTCTTACCATCTTCAAACCTCCTTTCCATCACTTCCAAGCCTACATCACACTCCAAGCATCATTATTATTTTCTTTCCTTTCTAAGAAACAAAAGCACAGAAAAACAATTTTTCAGTTTTGAAGAAAAGAAACAAAAATAGAAAAGGAAATGGCACCATTAACTTTACTTGAAGCTTACCTACTATTCCTCCATTATTCATCTCCATCTCTGGCATCATTCTCGAGCTCCAAGCACAGGGAAATAGCTAAAGTTTCAAGGGGAGAAGCAGCTACAGGAGCTCCTGTAGGAATTCCTGTAGCAGGTGATCCCATAGAAGTCCAGCACCAGTATCAAGGGACAACATATCTAAAGGTTGGAAAGGCACATGTAGCTCAGCTCCAGCAAGAGAAGAACCTACAAAAACACACAACAACACATCAGCAAGCAAAGGCATCATGCATGAAGGAAAATGAAGGCATGTAGCAGAGACAACATGCATGAAGGAAAATGAAGGCATGTGGCAGAGAAAGCCACGTCACCTCACAGTCGATGGCAGCAAATACACTTGGACCACAAGTAATTAGCTAAGTCATTCCTCTATCTTTATTTGTGTAATTAGAAATCAAATGAAGGCAACGAGATGGTTGAAGTCAAAAGAGGGAAAGTTGGTTAGTTAACTTGGCCACCTTCATTTAGTTGACTCCACTTAACTGAGATACCATCCACACGTGCGCACAGTCAACTCAAGCAAAAGATGTGAAGGACAGGTAGTGGGAGGAAGATTTAACTCCAATGTGGTGATGAGGTGATGATTACACGGGGGGTCATGATGACCAAGTAGGTGGGGACCAACGGTCCTAATTTGGGTAACGTACACCTTGCCAGCTCAGCACTCATAACCGAGAACAACCATAAAAGGTAATGAGCACTCCTCCCTACAAATTCTCACCACCTTTTCTTTAGTTTCTCCTCATAACTCTACCACACCGCAGACTTCTTGTGCCCCCACAACCTCATATACATCATCTTCCATCGATTTTCTCCATATTTTTTCTCTCGTAATTTTCTACAGGAGCACCTACAAGAAATCTATAGGAAAGACAACGGGCTTCTACAGGAGGGGCAGTGAGCCATTTTGAAGGGAGGAAACGAAATTTTTGGCACGAATTTTAGTTTGATGAGGTAGGGTTCATGAATGCCCTCTATTGAATATCAAAGTATGAGAGAGTTGGTTTCAAATTGAAGATTAAATGAGTCTTTAAGAGGGTAGGAAAACATAAAAAGAAAATTTTGTTTCTTTTAAAAAAACTTAGTCCCCTCTGTTTTTCTATTTCACTCAAAATTCTTTGTCTCCACCTCCATATCTAGTTTTTCAAAAGAAGTACAGGCAGTATGACAAGGGGGTTTATGAGAAAAGATCCCGCTAACTCCACTAGACTCCATGCACATCCTCAAGTGGTGGAAATATTCGCAAGGGCAAGCTGGATGAATTTCTTTGAGAAGCTTAGAGGGTTTGATGATGAAATTTCCCATGAATTTGCTCTCTCTCTGGTCCCTCACACAAGAACTCATGCTATTGTAACCATTAGAGGCCTCTCCATGGAAATAACCCGTGAATTCATCAGTAGGGTCACTACCCTTCCTCTTGGGTTGCCTTGGAGTAATGATGAGAAACCAATTGGCCAGGCTGCCAAGAAGAATTTTTTCCAAGATAATGAAACCCCTCTGGAATACAAAAATGGAATTAGGAGCGCTAGTATACCATATCCTTGGGATGAGGTTAGCTACCAAGTAATCAAATACATTTCTTGTGAGGGGAGGTACAACATTGTTTATGGATATCATTTCAGAATCATCCAACAAATTTGATATATGGCATGGATACCCTAGCACATAAAAAGCTCAGTATCCCTTACTTTCTCCTTCAGTCCCTCATTGACTCCAGCACCAAGGCACAAGAAGGAAATTCATAGCAGCTAGCTCACCATGGCTTAATCAAAACCCTAATAGAGGAAGCCCTCCATACCCTTACAATCCCTATAGCATGGGAAGTTTTTAGAAATATGACAGTTGAGGATGACTTCAAGGCATTAACCTATGATGTCAGTCCTGCTGCCAGTGAGGAGGGAGAACAACACGGAGGAGAAGATGAAGCCAACAGTGACATAGCAGAGCGAGAGAGGGAGGAGGAAAGAAAAGGAATAGAGGTGGGAAGAGTTGAAGAGACAAAGTAGGAGGAGGAAAAAGAGACAGAAGAGGGAGAAAAGGAGGCAGAGGGGGCAAAGAAAAGAGAAGAGTCCCCTAAAACTTTGGAAAGAGAAGCAGCAACTACCCTCACTGCCCTAGGTACACTGGTCAAGTGGAAGCAGAAGAGGAAAAGAAAATCCTCCATGTATTTTAGGGCAAAGAAGAGTACAAGAATTAAAACAAGAAAACCTCAGCCCTCATCAAAAACTCCCATTAACATTGAAGATTCACCATCTGCCTAGGTGAAAGAATCTCCTTCCAAGACACCAATAACCTATGAAAGGAGGACAATAAGATCTCCTATATGGAAGGGGAAGGCAATTCTACAGGACCCTAAAACAGTCCTACAAGAGACATTTCCAAACTACAGTAGACACAAAAACTTGAAGAAAAGATAAGAAGACAACCAGAAGTGAAAAAGGAAGCACAAGAGCTACAAGAACCTAACCCCCAGGGTAAAACAATGTAAACTTTGAAACGGGAACTATAAACTCAAAACGGGAACTTTGGCCAAAAAACCTCAAAAAAACATCAAGAACAGTGTTAAAAACAAAAAGTGTTGATGTTGGAATAACACTTCTTTTTTTCTTGGGTAAATTTTCAACATGATTTAAAAACGGCGGTGAAAACCAAATTTTTGTGCAAAAATTGTCCAAAAAACACCCTGAAAACGAAAAGTGTTAACGTTGGGAAAACACTATTTTTTTCAAAAGTAAAATTTCAACATTTTGAAATAATAGTGT
>APFE030049230.1:32370-57029 GCA_000404065.3 Pinus taeda | reverse complement strand
ATGCAAAATATCGACCTTCTTCTTTGAATATGTAAAACAATAAAAACGTCACTACACAAAAAATAAAAATAAAAACGAAAACAAGAAAATATGAAGAATAAGACCACTTCCAAAGTTATAAAATTTACAAAATAATTATTTACATTTCATACATTATAAAAGTAAAAGTAAAAAAAATCATTTTAAAAAAAGGGCATGGTGTAGAATTACCACTTTTTTAAATCAACATCAAAATCACTACTATTTTAAAACACAATGTACATAAAAAAATTTATAGTGCCAAAAACTATGCTCTAAAAAAACATGTGTGCTCTGCATCACCCCTTTTCAAAATTGGGTTACTTCTTTGCTATCTCTACAAAACGGGTAACAGTATCAGTTCTCGTTTCAAAGTTTACATTGTTCTAATCTTGACTCCTATAACAGACTAGTTGAGGGAGGCAAGATACCCCCCAGAAATTTACAATTCCACTGTTCTTCGAATTGGAAAAAGAGAGAGTAAGAACACATAGGCGGATGCAGATAGCCAAGTCCAAAGGAGTTGAGGATATTGGCCACATGGAAGACAAACTCAAGGAAATGGGCAGGGAATTGAGTGCTCTCAGAGACAAAGAAGCCATTACAAGAAACCACCTTGAGAATGAAAATGAATTACTAAGGAGGCAGTTGCAATAGAAAGAGACTCATTTGGCATACATGGCCAACTTATCCCTGGAAGCATTATAATGCAGAACACCAGCCAAATCTTATGGCCTCTATCTGAAAGATCAATGGCTTCAATTCCAGATAAAAACTTTGGCACAAAGAGGAAAAATGCCTTCCCAAGACTACAGGCAATTCATAGATTTGTGTGACCAAAGCACCTCCAATGACAAAGCAAAGATGGCAGAATTCTATCTACACAACATGACCCTCACAGACCTGAATGTGTGGGACCCCAATGCCAAACTAGGGAATCTGCAATTAATGGCCATGGAATCATGGATGAAGCATGAAGAATTGAGGGCAGCAGAAATGAAAAGATTGTTAATGAAAGAGAAGAATGAACCATTGATGATAAGAGCTGAGCCATCAGATCCTATGGCACTTATCAACACACACAATCTGCTTGCCAATGACCCTCAGATCACCCCTAAATATCTAGCCAATCCGGAACAAGCCATTGCACACATTGAAGATATGCTTAGGCTACTTGGGGATGACTGTGTGCATTCATGCACGAGAAGATGGAACACCCTACCCCACAACTTGCAGATTAGAGAATACCATTCCCCCATGAGGCTGAGGGAGGCATTGAAAAGAGCGCCCATGTACAAGCCCTCCATGCAAAGGCTAAAGGTCAACTGGATTGGCCTCAAACTGAGTCCTACACTCATATTAGGCATGTTGGAAGGCAAAAGAGAAGAAGAAGAGGAGCAGTGGAAGGATTGTTATAGACATATTTGGGCGCATCAACCCTAAACTTACATGTCGATGTATTAGGGTTCATCAACCCCTAAAATAGTTGTTTTATACCCTAAAAGAACTTAGTCGTCTGAATGCCTCATTCCCTAAAAGTTCCATCTCAGAAATCATCCAGAAAGTTCCTAAACTGAACCATATCTGAAAGCCTTGTGTTAGCGTGAGATGCATCTCACCTGCTACACTGTCTAAGTGAGATGATCGCAATTTGGCCCTTTAGTAAATGCGATGGGCAAGGTTGGACAAAATTCCGGGACAATTTGTTAGATGGTTGCTCATGGAATCTTCTAGAAACTTCTCCTGTGCCACTTGCCTCTCTGAACTCACCCAAGAATGACCAAAGGAACTAGGAAACCATCTCTAATTACCCTCTCTTGTGGAACTAATTTCAACAAATGGAATGGAATTCATCATCCCCATTGATGACTCATCCTCTTGCAATCATCTATAAAAGGATCTACCATCCAAGATCAAAAGGTTGAATTATTCTGAGTTGTAAGAAAGTGCTGCTAGTTTTAGTATTGAGGTGAGAGAATTGTGTCATTGTTGGTGTGTTCTTGTTGATTCATGAGGTGAAGAAGACTTGAAGTTGGGAGGATGGCGCTGGATCAAACTTCTTATGGGTTGTAATTCTCCTTGATATCAATAAAGTTCTTCAAGATTTTTCCCAATTGATTGTGTTAACTATAAATGCATTCATTTGTTTATCATATTTCTGATTCTATGATGTTTATGTTGTGATGGATCATTATGCTTTGACAGGTCTTTGTTTCTGTAGTTGTGCAGGTACTCTCCAAGCATGTTAAGTATGGGGAGAAGTTACGGGATCGGCCAAAGGAGAGGGAGATCAAGCGAGGATTCAAGTGAAAGCTATAGGTTGGTCTTTCATAATCTCTTTCTTATATATCACTCATAGGAAAGATATTGAATTGCTTTAATTGTTGTTTCTAGGTTAGTTTCCAAACCTAGAGGGTTAGTCATTCGACAAGACACTAATTTTAGCATAAACAAATTGGTGACTCCACTGGAGATAACCATATGATTGTTTGTTACTATTTGTTGTTCTATGTTTAATTATATAAACTATAGACATAGTCTAAAGCTAGCCAGGAATCTTTCGAACCGCTCTTGTTAGGCAATTGCGTAGTAGATAAATTTTGCTTTAGTCAATCTCTGGTTTAGTTTATGAATTAAAATTTTGACTTGAAAACACATCTAGATGCCCTTTTGGTAGCTTAGTAACCTTTTATGACATTCCATCATACTTTTCTTATCATTGTTCATCAAAACCAAGCTTGATTCATTGAAAATTGTTGCATATTGAGCCAAAACCATTTTCAGAAGCGCTCCCTGACTATCACACTGTCTTCCACTGTGACTTGATATGCATCCCACTTCCCAAATGAGAAAAGTGTGATGCATCTAATTGTCTGCAAAGCCCAGGTGCGATGATTGACTGAACTCAATTTTCCCATTTAGGAGTTGAGGGTTTTTTACTAGTTTTCAGACTTGTTTGGTTGCTTGTTGAATTTGAAAAATACCTCATCACTGAAGCCAACTTACATCACTTAGATCAGCCTCAGTTTAGATTAGGATTGGTGAATGCTTTTGTGTGTTTGTTCATCATTTACAATCCATTGCCAAAATTAGTGCTAATCGATTTGTCGTTTTCGACAGGAAAAATGTCATAAAGTCTTCAATTTTCGTTGAAAAAGTGAAGTGTCGTAAAATCCTCCTTCATAGCTTATCAATTAAACTTTTTTGATGCATTTGATTTGATTTGAGTTTGTTCAAAGTGTCAAAAAGATATTTCTTCAAGTGTGAAAGTGTCGTTTTGAGTCTTCCTTTCCCTCTTTGAAGAAAAATTGTCGAAAATTGTCATTTTGAGTGAAATTTTTTGAGTCATTGCTGCATTTAGTTTTCCTTCTTGAATTCACATTAAGGGGAGATGAAAATGAATACATCCATTTGCATTTATCATTTTTGGTTTGTGTGCAAAAAGATGATATAGGGAAATTGCATTAGTGAGTGCTCTTTGTTGTTTTCTTTAAAAGTGCTTCTATGCTCTATCCCTTGTAGTTAGGATTTTCATTGGTCAAATAAACAAAAAGATTTATTATCATTTTAGATTGCATATTTAGGAATTTCATATCACATTTCACGGTGAACCATCGAAGGAAAACTTTTAAGAAATATCAACTTTAAAATTAACCTCATTGAACTTAACAATTCTTTGGAATCTAACGCAACATATTTAGAGGTCTAGGCTAGAGACGTGTTCCAGCGTCATTAAACCTAGTGGCTATCGTTTTCATTGAAGGTTGGGTGATTTCTCCTCCTTGATACGACAAGTGTTAGCATAGACTTGTGCTCCCCATACTATCGCATATATATTGGGAGACCACAATAGGATTAAATCCTTTATTCAGAGGAAACCAAGTCTACTGCCTTATCGATTGCAATGCACTGAACACAGCATTTGGGAAGATTGACTGTCGTACGTAAAGTCCTTGGTAATTTCTCTTTAATTTATCACCAAGGTGTATATTGCAATTTTGCGATTGTCTGGTAAACCTTTTTGTCTAGATTCTCCAGAGTAGTCACTTTCATTCCTTTTCGACTCTCTAAAAGAAAAGGTCTATCTGAGCACTTATCCTTTCAGGCTCATTAAAAATCGAAGGCGAGTCATATTTAGCTTTTTCTCAACTCTTTAAAACTAAAAAAAGAAAATTTGTGTCTAAATATCATTAAAAATAAATTGACCACGAAATAACATCACTTTCCCTTAGTTGATTTTTAAGTTGATCAAGTAATCTGCAATCATGGAAAAAATTCAATCAAAACCCTGTCGTTCACAAATATTAGCGAGTCAACCGTCTTTGCCTCCCCAAGTGAAACCAATTTGGACAAAGCAGTCTTGTTTAACTAAGCCTAGTTCATCTGGGTTATTTGGAAAATTCGTTTCAACATCGTCAAAGACTCCAGTTACTCCAATTATTTCTGATACATCCACCTTTAAAGAGGAAGTTTCACAGTTACTAGAGGACATTAGAAGTGATCCTAGTGTAACGGTAAATACTTCTGAACCTAAAACAACTCCATCTAGAGTCAAACCGAGGTTACATCTGAACCAAGAGTTGTTCAAGAACCTCCCTTTGAGATGGTAGTTCATTTACCTGAACATATGGACTTTGAATTTCAGTATCTAGAAGTTGTCACCCCTCCAACATTTGTCATTGCAGAAACTACACCTTCTTCAGCTCCAGAAATCTTTTACAGACCTGACGATCAACCTCTTCCACCTGGTTTGATTGTTATAGAGGAGATAGTAGAGGATCCTCCATCTAACACACCATTTCATTTTGGAACTGGGATTAATTTGTATCCTGCTACTCCTGAGTTTGCTTCCTTTAATCTTGCTTCATCACGAGTTCTCGTCGAATCATTAGGAGAGATTTTGGACAAGTTAACCATGTCTGAACAACTTTCAACATCCAGGAATGTATCATTTGATGTAGCTATGACAGAATATTCTTTGCTACTCCTTCGATGTTTTCTGGTAGACCTGAGTCACACCTATATGGTGCATCATCCGTTCCGGTTAGTTACCAATCACTAGCTGGAACCCACTCAAGGGTTGCTTCAACACCATGGTCAACTCCCATTTATTCGTCCGAATTTCAATCTAGTTTTTCTCACATGGAAACTCAGCAATTTGATCCTACATATTAGTATCAATTTGGGCAAACTAGTTATCAAAGACCGATGTATCCTTTAAATACTAGACTGCCACCATATGGAGAATAGTATGCTTACTCGCCATTTCCTCCTTTTTTTGGAGGACAACCATATGAGTGTTTCCCACAGTATTCAAGTCAAAATGGAATTAGAGCTAGTGGTTGGCAACTAGTACTACTAGAACAACCAAGAGTTGTATATCTAACACAACCAATTCAACCTGTGTCCAATATTCCCACTACACCTACTATTATGACTATGTCGCAATCACAAGCACAATCTGAAAAGTGTTCCTTCTTCCTCGCAACCTCAGGTTTCAAGGCAAAAGGCTCAAGTTTCTCAGGTTGTTGTACAACAGCTGCTTATTTCTAGGGCTCAACAACAACCTCAAGTTAGTGTTCCTTTATCTAGAATGACCCAGGCACACACAGGTACAGTTAATCCACAACTTGGTCAATCTTCCAATACTGGACAGCAGCAAACGGTCCAACAACCGTGGTTATCGCAATATCAACAACCTCAATTTGAGCAGTCCAAACCTTAGCTTGGACTTGGTTCCCAAGCTCAAACTAGTATGAGCCAATATCAAACATACCAAGGATCTGGACAACAAGGCTTTGCAGGTTACAGAATAATTCAACAACACTTTCTTACAACTCAGAATAATTCAGCCTCCTTGATCTCTTGGATGGGAGATATTTTTATAGATGATTACAAGAGGGTGAGTCATCAATTGGGATGATGAATGCCATTCCATTTGTTGAAATTAGTTCCACAAGAGAGGGGAATTGGAGATTGTTTCCTAGTTCCTTTGGTCATCCTTGGGCGAGGTTAGAGAGGCAAGTGGCACATGAGAAGTTTCTAGAAGATTCCATGAGCAACCAACTCACAAACTATCCTAGAATTTTGTCATACCTTGCCCATCACACTTACTAAAGGGCCAAATATTGATGCATCTCACTTAGACAGTGTAGCAAGTGAGATGCATCTCACCCTAACACAGGGCTTTCAGATATGGTTCAGTTTAGGCACTTTTTGGATGATTTCTGAGATGGAACTTCTGGGGAATGAGGCATTCAGATGACTAAGTTATTTTAGGGTATAAAACAACTATTTTAGGGGTTGATGAACCCTAATACATCGACATGTAGGTTTGGGGTTGATGTGCCCATATGTCTATAACAATTTCCCCCTAAAGCATGATGTCGTAAATGTTCATGTCAGGTGAAATGCTTTGTCATGAGGATCAGAAGTTTCAAACTGGAAGGTGACCTGCATCAATTACAATACAATACATGATAATATGACTTTTCATGATTTATCTGAGGGACGCATCCCTATGCTTAGCTTTATAAACTTTCATTATAGATCAAACAGTCGTCTACAGATATAGACTTGTAATCCATGATTGGATGACCATCTATGTAAAGCTTGTGTACATTTGATGCTATTGTACTCCTGAATATATCGCAGCTCGGATGGATGAAACTAGATCCAGGGTCTTCAAACTCATTCAATCTTCACTCAATCTACAAGTCAAACCATGTGAAAAGCTGTTCTGAGGTTGAACATGGAGAGACATCGTCTGATTACCAACCAATGATATGCGTTGTTAACAGACGTGAGAGGGATCACCAATAGTGAAGATGATCCTCAAGGTACAACCGTACATTTCACATGGTGTGAATAGATGATTCGATGTCGAACGCCATGCAAAATCTTTTGGTCGAAGGGCATTGATGTCAACCTATCGTCGTAAGAGAGAAACTTTCCATTGATGTAAACAAGCTTCAAAGCACTGGAAGGGTGTTTCTAAGTCAACTTCTTAGATAATTAGTTGATGTCAACAAGAAGCAACTCGTCGTAGGAGGGCCTTGACGTATCCCACATCTATGACATGAAATGGAGCAAATGATTTTGGAGATGAAAACAAACTGATGACACAAGGTTCAGGAATGATGGTCATGAAAATGGAGGTTTATGGTATTGCAACGGATGAGACTTCAACTGGATGACTTCTTAACTGGATGATTTCTCAACTCGATGACTTCTCTTGAACATATCGGCGACACTGAGATGAATTGATAGAATTAACCCAAAAATATGGATGGTATGAAAGACCAATGGTATGATGACCAGTGAATGGAATAACCCAACCCAACTTAATCACGGAGATGAAGTGAAAGTGTCATGTTCAAGAGCGACTTGCTACCATAAATTCTTCAATATTTTTCCCCTTTCTGCCCAGTCATTGCTGACCAGTACCTCTTTATTTTTTTTATCAAGCTTGAGGAGGATAACATATGATTGTTCTATAATTCACCCTTCAGGAAAACCCATCGTTGTTTGATGTTTTAACAGGTCTAGCTACAGTGAAATTCAGTCTTGCCTAGATGGAAAATTTTGTCACTATTATTTTAACAAGTTTAATGACAAGGATAAATCAGTCCTTTTCATGTTTAGAGATTTTGAAAAGGGATGAAAAGAAAACTCCATAAGTTCTTTCTTATAAAGTAATCCCTCAAGTCTGAAAAAGGATAAAATAATACAAGAGGGATGATGTTTCCAATACTTTAACGAGCCAGAAAAGACAAGCGCTCGACAATATTTTCATGTTTAGAGAGTCTAAAAAGGTTTTAAAGAGGACTCTATAGTTTTCTTTTCCTTTTTAAATCAAAGATTGAAAAGAAGACAAAAATTTTGCTTGGTGATCAAATATAATCAATTTACCATTAGCACATTAGATTCTATTGACAGTTGTTTAACCTGCTAAAAAATCCATCAAATTGATTAAAAATACATAGTTATGGATGAAAAATGAAATACTAACATTTACTTGAAGTACATGGAAAAGTAAACATAAAAAGTAGTTTTAACATTTCATTTTCAACATTTCATTTCAAATATTGGATTTTGGAGCTCTGAAGAGGTTTCTCCCCCAAATTTCACCAGTGGATTGTGAGAGATTTTGTGGATCATTTCCTGCATCATCAGGACCAGGTAGGAGCTATCCTTATGCTTTTCAATTCTATTCCATCTTTTTTCAGTTCTAGGCAAGTCTCCTCATCTTTCTGGGCCTCAGGGGTTTTAAAAATTTATTCTCCAATCATCACACTTTACCCCTATTGAAAAGTGTGATGCATACTGGGCTGCCAACAGGGAACCTAATATGCATCTCACCTTGCTCAAGGGCTAAGTGCGATGGGCGCAGAAGGGAAAGTTTGTATAGTGTTTTTTCATCAAATTTTGGACTATTTTTTACCCAAAATAAATCCTAACTCATCTAATGTTTGTATTTCAGATATTTTTTGGATCAAGATGGTCGTTTCATAGCGAGAATGAGAACATGAAGAGGAGGATATAATTTCTTTACATGACTAGGGCATAGTGGATGCATTAAGGAGCCATGGTTTACTAAAGTTCTTCCGCTTATCTAGCATGAGACAACAGATAAGTTTGTTGTAGTATCTTCTTCATGCTTGGGATCCTATTGACCAGGTATTCTAGATCAGGGGTAAATCCATTCCTTTCACGATCGAGGATATTTATTTTCTGATGGGTTTGTCGAGACGTGGCACCCCTCTTTCACTATCAGGATTTGCCCGGGGGAGCGAATCAGTGAAATATTACATTCGTCAGTTTTGCAAGGAAGGATCCCAAACTAGCAGAGATGGTAAGATTAATATCTGGGATGTTACTGATCGACATTTAAGGACCATTCTCTTTACCCTTGCTAGATTGGTTGAAAGTGTTGCCTTACACTTAGCGAACAGATCCTACATGCAGTATGCCTTGGAATGCCTGGAACCGAAGGTGTTCAACAGGTGCGAGGCGGTACTTCCTATCATGAAAGATCAACTGTCCAAAGTAAAGACTGGAAGAACCAAGAATTTTGGTTATGGATCCATTTTGACTGCCTTTCACTAATGTAACCTTACAACATTTCACTGGGAGTGCCTGGACCGAGAGAACCACAGATGCAGAGATGGGTGGACCTTATGGCTAGGAATACTGGCCAGTCACAGGTCTCATTCTCATCTTCCTTTTTTGAGTGATTTGACTGCCAGGAGATGACTTTTGTAGAGTATCCATATGTAGAGATGGACTTCTGAGGTGATCCGAATTTGGCGTTACCAGTCGGTGAGCAGTGGAGTGCTATAGGTAAAATGATTTGACCACATATTTTTTGTAGTTTTCTATTGTTTTGTGTTGTTTGATTGTTACAAAGACTAAATAAACTCATGTGTGTGTGCAGATATCGAGCCAGTTCAACTAGTGGTATGCCCATGGGAGGCAGATGTTCCAGCAAGGGAAGTTGTAGGGAGGGAAGTCCTTAGGGATTTGGACATAGTAGAGACCCTTGCACAGTTGCAGGATCAGATAGAGGGATTAACTCTTAGCATTCTAGATGTTCGGACTGACAAGTTACCCATGAGGCTACAACACCATACTACTGGTGTACCGAGTTGTTGGAATAGGCTCTTGCACATGATAGCACAGGCAGTGACCTGTTATCACTAGCATCACTAGTCTAGGATGTTTTTCTGCATTCATTTTGAGTTTCTGGGTTAGATGACCAATTTTGTCTTGGACACAAAACATTTTGTGAAAACTTATAAACAACTATCTATTTGACTTTTGGAGTTTTATTTTGGCTAAGTGATGAAATCCTATGCAAATATTGATGTGAAATGGTTCCTTTACATATGCTGCAAATGCCTATTTAACACATAGTTTGCTAATGAATGAGTCAATGTTTTTTATTTTCTAGAAATGTGTTGATATTGAATGAAATCAAAATGTATTCCCAAAATCCTAACTCTTAGGAACATGCGATGAATGGCTGGGTTCCGAATGGAATAAACACAAGTAAGTTGTAGAATGACAAGTTGTGAATCTACCGTGACAATGATTTAGCATATGCCATGTGAAATGGCATTAGGAAGGAGTTCAATCAACTACTATACTCAGTGATGTTGTTTGTCGATCGACCAATACATATCCCTCTGAAACTCACTAACTCTCTGCTTGGAGCAAAGATGGCCCAGGCTGTAGAAGATAGGTTCTGCATTCTATGACTAGCTCCATCAACATACCCAACAAATGGTTCCAAAAAGTTTGACATATGCAACAAATGTGAAGTGGATTACCTAGCCAAAATGACAACTCTAAAAGAAAACACACAAAAATGCAACGAAAGCATATGTACAATGAGTTTTATTACACTGAATCAAGTATAGTAACGTTTGATATACAACCCGAATCCACACAGCCCAATAGTGGAATCCCATCATAATCGACTAACTCATAGGCTCCTTTTGTCAACACATGTTTAACAATATAAGGGCCCATCCATAATGGTTCAAATTTCCCTGCTCCTAATTTGTCAGAATCCTTATCATAAAGCAAGACTAGGTTACCTTCTGAGAAGACACGAGGCTTAACATTTCTGTCATATTGTGCCTTCATGTGTTTCTTATGTGCTTCGTTAGCCAATGTGGCATCAGGATGGGTTTCATCCAGATGGATTAATTCTAAGAAACGAGCTTCTTATTCAGAAGTTTCGGATAGCAGGTCGATCGCGAGCTTGAGGGATGAGATTTCACACTGAATTGGTAAGACTGCTTCCAAACCATACAACAACTGAAAGGGCGTAAATCAGGTCGCATTTCTCACCGAGGTCTAGTATGCCCATAGGGCTGAGTAAAGGATTAAATGCCAATTCCGCTTATGGAATCCAATCATTCTTTGCAGCATGCGCTTAAGGACTTTGTTGATTGCCTCAACTTGTCCATTAGCCTATGGATAATATGGAGTATAACTATCATGGGACAATCCTAATTTGGTAGTTAACTTGATCATCATGTGATTATGAAAATGCAACTCATGATTTGTGACTATGGCCTATGGCACACCGAATCTAGAAACTACATGATTGAAAAAAAAAGAGTAGTTGTTTCACCGCTATTGTTCAATGTAGGCATCGCCTCGACCCATTTGGTAAAGTAGTCGACAATGAATATAATATACCCATGCCCCCTAACCGAGGTGGGGTTACATGTCATGAAATCAATGCCCCATTTTACGAATGGGCCAACAACAACGATTGGATGTAGTGGTGCAGGTGGTAATCTAGTTTTACGATCAAAAATCAAAAAAGCATGGCACTTTCTGACTGAAGTATGCAATCTTTGAATATGGTTGGCCAAAATTAACTAGCTCGTGAGATTTTTTGTACAGTTTTGTAACCAGATAAATGCCCCCCACAAGCACCTAAATGACATTCATTCAAAGCTTTTTCGGCCTCCTCATGTGTAAGGCACCTTTGTAAAATTGTATCGACACCACGATGATAAATTGTATCACCAACGATCAGATAATATTTGGCTTGGTATCGAATACGTTGATGTTCAGAGTGAGAGTTGTTAGGCCTAAAAGCTTGGGTTTGGAGATAGACCAGTATATCCCCATACCACGGATCACTTGACGATATCAGAAATAAAGACTCATCCATGATTGATGCTTCTGATGTTAAATCGTTGGAGGATGAGGGAAGGTCGAAAAGTAGCTTTGCAAAGACAAGAGATTTCTTTGATTTGGATTTGATGAATTCCATATCAAAATTTTGCAAGATGACTATCTATTTGGAATATCTGCCCCCTAGCAATTGATGTGACAAGATGTATGTCATAGGGTTGCAATTTGACACAATGGTAGTTTTGTGAAGGAGAATATAATGTCAAAATATTTGTACAGCTTGGACAGCTGCTAAAGCCAACTTTTCAATATAAGAGTACTTTCTTTCTGTATCATTAACATTGCTCCTTAAATAATATATAGGATGTTCAATTCTATTATTTTCTTGCACTAAAACCATACCAATGGTTGTATCTACAGTGGCAAGATGGGTTTGCCCGAAGGGTGAATTATAGAACAAGCATATGTTATCCTCCTCAAGCTTGATAAAAAAATAAAGAGGTATTGGTCAGCAATGACTGGGGAAAAAAGGGAAAATATTGAAGAATTTATGGTAGCAAGTCGCTCTTGAACATGACACTTTCACTTCATCTCCTTGATTGAATTGGGTTTGGTTATTTTGTTCATCGGTCATCATACCATTGGTCTTTCATACCATCCATATTTTTAGGTTAACGCTACCAATTCATCTCAGTGTTATCAATATGTTCAAGAGAAGTCATCCAGTTGAGAAATCATCCAGTTAAGAAGTCATCCATTGAAAGTCTCATCCATTTAAACCTCCATTTTCATGACTATCATTCCTGAACCTTGTGTCATTAGTTCATTTTCATCTCCAAAATCATTTGCTCTGTTTTGTGTTGTAGATGTGGGATACATCAAGGCCCTCCTACAGTGAGTCGCTTCTTGTTGACATCAACCCATTATCCAAGAAGTTGACTTAGAAACACCCTTTCAGTAGTTTGAAGCTTTCATTCATCAATGGCAAGTTTCTCTCTTCCAGCGATAGGTTGACATCAATGGCCTTTGACCGAAAGATTTGTGTGGTGTTTGACATTGAATCATCTATTCACACCATGTGAAATGTACTATTATACCTTGAGGTTCATCTTCATAATGGGTGATCCCTCTCACATCTGTTAACAGCTTACATCATTAGCTGGTAATCAGACGATGTCTCTCCATGTTCGACTTTAGAACATCTTTTCGAATGGTTTGACTTGTACATTGAGAAGAAGATTGAACGAGTTTGAAGACCCTAGATCTAGTTTCATCCATCCGGGTTGTGATATATTCAAGAGTACAGAAAGATCAAATGTACACAAGATTTACATAGATGGCCATCCAATCATAGATCACAAGTCTATATCTACAGACGATTGTCTGACCTATGTACAATGTAATGAAATTTTATAAAGCTAAGCATGGGGATGCCTCCCATAGCTAAATCATGAAAAGTCATATTATCATGTATTATATTGTAATTGATGTAGGTCACCTTCTAGTTTGAAACTTTCGATCCTCATGATAAAGCATTTCACCTGACATGAACATTTACGACCTCATGCTTTAGGGGGCAACTGTTATAGACATATTTGGGCACATCAACCCCAGACCTACATGTCAATGTATTAGGGTTCATCAACCCCTAAAATAGTTGTTTTATACCCTAAAAGAACTTAGTCATCTGAATGCCTCATTCCCCAAAAGTTCCATCTCAGAAATCATCCAGAAAGTGCCTAAACTGAACCACATCTGAAAGCCATGTGTTAGGGTGAGATGCATCTCACCTGCTACATTGTCTGAGTGAGATGCATCATAGTTTGGCCCTTTATTAAATGCTATGGGTGAGGTTGGACAAAATTCTGGGAGAGTTTGTAAGATGGTTGCTCATGGAATCTTTTAGAAACTTCTCTTGTGCCACTTACCTCTCCGAACTCGCCCAAGGATGACCAAAGGAACTAGGAAACCATCTCCAATTCCCTTCTCTTGTGGAACTAATTTCAAAAAATGGAATGTCATTCATCATCCCCATTGATGACTCATCCTCTTGCAATCATATATAAAAGGATCTCCCATCCAAGGGATCAAAAGACTAAATTATTCTAAGTTGTAAGAAAGTGCTGCTAGTTTTAGTATTGAGGTGAGAGCATTGTGTCATTGTTGGTGTGTTCTTGTTGATTCATGAGGTGAAGAAGGCTTGAAGCTGGGAGGATGGCACTGGATCAGACTTCTTATGGGTTATAATTCTCCTTGATATCAATAAATTTCTTCAAGATTTTTCCCAATTGATTGTGTTAACTGTAAATGCATTCATTTGTTTATCATATTTCTGATTCTATGATGTTTATGCTGTGATGGATCATTATGCTTTGACAGGTCTTTGTTTTTGTAGTTGTGCAAGTACTCTCCAAGCGTATTAAGTATGGGGAGAAGTTACCGGATCGGCCAAAGGAGAGGGAGGTCAAGCGAGGATTCAAGCGAAAGTTACAGGTTGGTCTTTCATAATCTCTTTCTTATATGTCACTCATAGGAAAGATATTGAATTGATTTAACTATTGTTTCTAGGTTAGCTACCAAACCTAGAGGGTTCGTCATTCGACAAGACACTAATTTTCCAAGAAACAAGGACATAGACAGAAAGGTAGGATTTTATGAAGAACATGAAGAGACCACATCAGAAGCCTATAATGTCAGGGAGGCCACTAGGGCCACGAAAGACCAAGAGATTGACTAGGTTGCTTAGAGGATGAGCAACACCTTCAATGGGGGGTGATGATGAGCATCATAAATGGGTAATTATATGGGCTCATTTTACCTCCTAACCTAATCAAATCAACCATTATCATAGCTTATTGTATGATTTTCTAGTTATATTTATGCTTATAGGGTGAGTTGAGTTAGTTATTATGCCATGTGGTCTGACATGTATTTAATGCAGATTATTAATGGATTTCGAGGTCAAAGTCAAGGATCTAGTGGTAAAACCACAGAAATAACTCAAAGTAGACAGAGGAGAGGACTTATAGGAGGGAATCCCCCTCATTTATTTCTCCTCACTTCAAATTCCCCTTCATTCAGCTCAGAGTATAAGCAGCTGAATCATGCACTAGAAGGCAGCCGAGAAAGTGGAAGATCATTGTTGGTTATCTCGAGTTTTGGGAGCCAAGCCTCCCTTATTTTAAGGAATATGTTGGTAGCTTCATATGTATAAGTAGAGAGGCCTAGGGCCTCACTAGGTTCAACTTTTTTCTTACATAAACTCTGCTCAAATTTCGAGCTTATTTTTGTGTGATAGTTTTATGTAATCTTGCTAATTTTTTTATAATAAAGATGGAATCTTTTTTGAGCTAACACTGAGTTACCTCAGAGGGCTGAAGCACTTGGGTTAGGGCCCAATCAAAGTATCCAAGCTTCTCTTCAATTGTATTTTTATGCTTTACTTCAGTTGTAGATTTGTTTGTTGTTAGATAGATTTCTCTTATGGTTAAGAACTGGTTGCTTTTGATGATTTAGTAGTTTGCTTCGATTTGTGATTTCTGTAGCAGGTTAATTAGCGATCAGAGAATATTAAAAAGGCTATAAACAGTGCCTTTGCCTTTCTCCCTCCCTCTGGGACCATGACTTGAGGAAAAGAGTGTCTTGTTGCCCCAAAAACAGAGATTTTCCTCATTCCTAGGACTTCTAGTGTTTGCAGCTCTCTAGTAGGTTGATAGTCCAGTTTTGCTTTACTTTAGATCTTATTTATCATGTTCACTTCCTGATTTGCAATAGTCCTTTTGCATGCTTTCCTTTCTTACAGCATTTCCCAACATTTCCTTCTATACTTCATAGTTTAGGCCATTTTAATGTAAAACTTTGTTTTTTCCTAGTATGCACTCATCCCATCGGTTGCTTAATTTTCTTAGTTGACTGTCAGTTTCTATGCAATATATCTCTTCCAGCAATAGGCCAGCTTACCAATAATCACACCCTCCATCTGATCCATGCCCTATAGGTCTCTCGAACCTCACCTCAATTATGCCCTAGTGTCCTTCATTTTTCATAGAACTTCTTCCTCTCTCCTTGAGCAAATCCAATCATCTTTCTCTCTCCTGGTGAGTCATGGTAAACCTTAGGTGCCCTAAAACCTCATACCAACCTTCATCCACCGTTTCCACCCACTCTCACACCCTCAAAACAACGAAAATTTCTGTCGGCCTCCTCCTGTAAGCCTCTTGTAGTTTCCTTGTTTTCCTCCTATAGTTTTCCTGTGTCCTCCTGTAGTTTTTCCTATAGGATTTCTTTTGAAGGAAAATTGTGGGAAAAGCCTCCCGAAGGCCACCTAAAACCTCCTAGGACCCATCCACGCCATCCTGCATCCTCCCAAGCTCCAAAACTTCCCTCTAATGCCACTTGTTTGCTGCCACACTCACACACAATAAATTAGATGCATGTTAAATTCACATAAAAACACATAAAAATCTAAAAATATGTTTTTTGCTTATTTACTTCCAAAAATAGCATGGTTAGATGTTGTTTATTTCCTTGAGTAGGTTATGGCATTTATTTCATGATTTTAATAATGTTTTTGGCAAAAGTAGAATTAGCTTGTTAATTAAGGTTTACTAGGTTTTGCTTTACATTCCAATCTTTCTCCTTTCTGCAGTTAGAATAGCATATGTAGAGTAAACTTTATTTCCTTTAATCACACATAGATCTTCTTCTGAAATCTATAGAAGTTGGCTTGAGCTCCTAGTGATCTCACGTCGGCTGACCAAGTGACAACCTGTAGTGAGAACTAGTACTTGTGCATATAGTACCGACGCTTCCAAGTTTGTTACGACTACCGGGTTGATAAAAGTAAAGTTGGAAGCCCAGGAGTTGTAGCATTCTTGTTGCAATACTAGAGCTCACCAGTTGGAATGGTTTAGTTATGGCTATCAGTAACTCTGCCTCTAAATCTCGTACTTCAAAATTTGATGATATTGTCTATGCAATCCTTAGGGAGGAAATGTGACCAAAAAAATTCGGTGAGACATCAAGTAATGATTTGACTATAGAGACTAGGGGAAGAAAAATGGAAAGAGGAAAGAGCCCTGGATATCACAGTAACTCAAGGAAAGGTAGATCCAAGTCTAGATCGTGGATAGTGTACTGGAAATGTTGGAAGAAAGGACACCTGAAGAAAGACAACAAGTCTCAGAAGGGAAAAGAAGGAGACGCACAGCAAGAAAACAATCATGAAGCAAATGTGACAGGTGTTGTGTTGCAAGATACTTTGATTCTTTCATTAGAAAATATTATTGATGCCTGGGTGGTAGATTCAGGGGCCTCATTACATGCCACACCTGATAGGAAACATTTTAATGATTATGTTCAAGGATATTTTGGATAGGTTCAATTGGGTGATGATAAACCTTGTAAAATCATTGAAATGGGAAAATTTTTCATAAAATAGCATAATGGAAATCAATGGCTATTGAAGGAGGCAAGATATGTTCTAGATCTAAAGAAAAATATAATTTCAATAGGGTAGTTAGGAGGTGAATCCTGTGTGACTACTTTTACAAATAAAACCTAGAAGGTCACTAAAGGATCACTAGTAATAGAAAAAGGAGAAAAAGTTGGTACATTGTATTGATGCAATGGTATTTCTAATTATGTTAATGATTTAACCTCTACAGGAGAACATACGACATTGTGGCATCATAGGCTTGGGTACATGAGTGAGAAGGGGATGCAGATTCTTCAGTCAAGAAATTTGTTGCCAGTTTTGAAGCATGTTGATTTAAAATTCTGTGAGAATTGTGTTTATGGAAAACAGAAGAGAGTCAGATTCCTTAGAGTTGGAAAAGAAAAGAAGAGCAAAAAATTAGAGCTTGTGCGTATAGATGTATGGGGAACTACTCAAGTATAATCTCTTAGTGGATCTCATTATTATGTTACTTTTATTGAGATGCAACCAGAAAAACTTGGATTTATTGTATTCGAAATAAATCTGAGGTATTTGATACTTTCAAGAAATGGAAAGCCTTGGTTGAAAATGAGACAAGAAAAAGGTTGAAGTGTTTCATATCAGACAATGGAGGTTAATATTGAAGCAAAGAGTTTTATAGGTACTGTTTAAAGAATGGAATTCACAGAGAGAAGACAGTTCTAGGAACACCATAAGAAAATGGTGTGCCAGAAAGGATGAACATGACAATCATGGAGTGTGCAAGGTGCATGAGATTGCATGCAGGATTGCCTTTACAATTTTAGGTAGATGTTGTAGATATTGTTGTTTATCTAATAAATAGAGGGCCTTAAAGTTCCTTGGATGATGGTATTCCAAAGGAGTCATGGACAGGTAAAAAGGTAAACTACTCATTTTTAAATACTTTTGGTTGTGAAACCTTTGTCTACATTAATAAAGAAAATAGGACAAAGCTTGAGGAAAAATCAAAGAAATTTACCTTTATGGGATAGGGTGTTAATGATTTTGGTTATCTCTTTTATGATTGCGAAAAATGCAAAATCATTAGAAGAAGAGATGTCATATTCAAAGAAAATGTTTTGTATAAGGATCATATGTAGGAAAAGAAACAGGAAAAAGAAAACAAAGAATACACAGTGCTTGATGAGATCACAAAAAAAGTGATGGTGCCTGAAATCATAATGATAAACAACCAAAACAACAACAGAAACCATAGCAACAACAAGCACCTCAAACACCTGAAAGTGGTGTTAGAAAATCTACCAGGATAAGTAGACCCCTTGAACGACACTCTCCTTCATTATATTAAGTATTATTGACTTATTCTAGTGGACTAGAATGTTATGAAGAAGCAATGCAGATAGAAACCAGGAAGAAGTGGGAGAAAGTCATGAAAGAAGAGATGGACTCCTTAGCACATAACTAGAATTGGGACTTAGTCAAGTTTCCTGCAGGTAAAATAACATTGCAAAAAAAATGGGTTTATAGGTTGAAGGAAGAATATGGAGGTCAAAAAAGGTATAAAGCTATAGTTGTGGTGAAGAGGTTTGCCAAAGTACAAGTGAGGGATCAAAATGCACATGCAACATGAAGTGAAAACCAAGACTATCGAAGACTTTGCACACTTTTCCATGTGGAGGTGAAGCTATGATACACCAAGAGCACATCCATCACTTGGTAGCACTGTAGCTCGACATGCACACCACCAACAACATGAATACATCATCTTTGTCATGTCGAGTCATGTCGTGGGTCATCTCAGCCACATCACTACTATGGGCCACACTCTTGTAATCAATGTAATGTAATGTGGATGTCCAAGCGACCCACATGTATATAAGAACAGTCATGTAAAGTTGAAGATTCATGTAAGTCAAACAGTAATGAGGGAAGTCAAATAGTAAAAAGTGCTAGTTTTACCCTTGGCTATAAATACCCCTCATTTGTACATGCAAAGTACTTTTCACCTCGGCTCCTCCCACATAGCCTTGAGAGTTTGTAGTCATTTCTTTGAGGAGCGAGCAGTGGCTCCAACGCCCTACTATCGGGATTAGTGATGTATGGTGTACCTATGTGTTTTGGAACTTTCACTTAATTCAAAAGCCTAATAATAGGCCAATATGTTTTCACACATGTATTGTATTTGTTTGTAAGACTATTCTTTGGACACTTGTAATGCATGTTACTTTAACCTGTGTTAAAACAGTTGAACTATTTTAGTTGTTCTAATACATATTCTTACGAAAATGTGTTGTATAAGTTGTTAGTGTTGTCTCACCCATGTGGGATATCTCTTCGGACACTTGACAGAGGCATTCCCAAAATCTTTTTATAATGACCGTCGCACTCATGTGGACTACTTCACTGGTTTTTGTACATGTTATCCATTTACTGTGTGTTTGTAACTACTGCATCTGTGTGGACTACTCCGCTGGAAGCTGCACATGTCCTATTGTGTTGTGTGTCTTGTTGGAAATACTAGGGGGGTGAATCAATATTTCTTATTTTTTTAATTGTTCTAGTGATTTCCAAAATCATATATAGATATGTATATGTATACATAAAACATAGAAATCAACAGTTGGAATTAATGCTTTTATTAAAACTCAAGACAGTGCAATGAAATAAATACAATATAAGTATATATCTGATTGTGAATAGTTTCCAAGCTCCAACTTGGAATTCAGTGAGGCTCCAACCTCCAGAGCACCAACTCTGTTTTGTAGTGGTTCTACACTTAGGAGTGCCTACCCCCAATGACTTCAATCTTGTTCAGTTCTGAGGCTCCAACCTCTTGGGCTCCAACCCAACCTTGGTATAAACTGGTATGATGCTACACTCTATTCAGTTGAGGTTCTCTCACTCCTACTCTCCTGCCTTTGCTGCTTCTACTGCCTCTACAACCTCCGCTGTTTCTGCTACCTCTTCTGCCTCTGCTGCTTTTGCTACCTCACACTCTGTTTCTTCACCACAACAACAGCACGAACAGTTCTCTATTTTTACTATTTTATACATTCCCATGCCTTTGTCCAATCATTTCCGCTTACACCGCCTCTTAGGCTTCCTCCTCGGTCATTGTGGCTTCCTCTACACTGTGCAAGTTCACTGACTTTCTAGGGATACATAGATTCATTAGACTGGTCCAAACGATCCACGACGAACACATCCTCCCAGTTTACCATAACATTGCTCCTTTTGGCCATGATTGTGGCATACACAGTGTTCTTTCAATTAAACGGAGATGTTTTGTCTTGATCGCGATCATAATTTCCATGATTTACCCCTTTTCACTAACATTCAGCCTTCTAAACTGTTAGAACAACCATCGTAAGCCTTTCAGCTTAAAACACCCCGCACAAGCCAGACATTCCATTACACAGTGTATATGAGAAAAAATAGTCAAACGAACTAAAAGGCAAACTTCATGAAATATTACAATCGCACCTATTCATGTATCGGGTCCGCGCTTAAATCAGAATCGGTGATTCATGACTCCTGGGGGTCCTTTATATATCAGACCCATGACTCTGCCGATGGCCGATGGCCGATCCTCCATTACTTCGATGGACTGAATGTGATATGGTATTAAACCATAGTTAATATGCCCATCGGGTCGACAACCTATTGCAGTCGGTGCTTCCAATGTGGCAAGGCTTTACGGCTTGTGATATGCAATGGATGCAATCATAAATTAAGTCATATTTGTAATGTGTGGTAAGTCCGCATGGATATGCATTACAGTCCGGAGTTGTCCCTGGCAGAGGTCCGATGCGATATCACTATCGGCGATCGTAATGGACCACTTGACATATTGTAGCTCCCACTTCCGAAGTGTTGATGCGATACTCGCTATTGGCGATCAAAAGTCACACAGGGTCAAGCCTTGACGTTAACGTAGACCCCTCATAGTGATGCGACATGATGGACCCGATACAACTCAACACTCCCATGTATAGAGTTTCAAGTCCGCAATCCTCCCCCAATAATGTATTTTCCCTAGAGCCAAGTCTTCCACCTCCGATAGTGTTAAGCCTATGTATAAATGGGTTTTACGGCCCGATAGTATAAATTTATATATACATACATACATACATACATACATACATACATATATATATATTATATATATATATATATATATAATATATAGATATAGATATAGATATAGATATATGTATGTATGTATGTATGTATGTATGTATATATAAGTTTCTATTTGCTTCCTTATAGCTCTACTTGTTCCTCTGTTACTGTGATGGTTGTCTACATCCTCTGTTCTGCTCCTCTTGGCTCCTTTTGCTCCTCGAACATTGCCATATTGACATCAATGACAATTTGTGTCCAACAATCTCCCCCTTTGTTATTGATGGCAATATTATTTTGCTCTCCACCTTTGACATCAATGGCAAAGGAATGCATATGGACTCCCCCTATCAAACTGCTCCCCCAGTCCTACTACATCTTTATGAATGAACTTGAGTGATGATAAAGAAATAACCCCCATCTTTTGATGCAGATGTTCGAATGCTTCTCGAGGAAGAGGTTTTGTGAAAATATCAGCTATCTGCTCCTTAGTATTGATATATTCTAGGACGATGTTTTGTTCAGTTACTTGCTCATAGAGGAAATGATACTTGATTGGTATGTGTTTGGTTCTTGAATGCATCACTGGATTTTTGCTGAGACTGATAACACTTGTGTTGTCACAATAGACGGTAATTGGTTGATCTGTACATATGTTGACATCTTTTAGAGCTTCCTTCATCCATAGTATCTAAGTACAACAGTCTGCTACGGCAATATACTCGGCTTCAGCTGTGGATAATGATATGGATGACTATTTTTTTGCTAAGCCAGGATACTAAACAGTCTTCTAGGAAGAATGCATTTCCACTAGTACTTTTTCGATCATCTATACTTCCATCCCAATCAGCACCAGTGTATGTAGTGATAGTTAGTGTTGAGCTCTTTGGGTACCAAAGACCGAAATTAGAAGTTCCTTTCAGGTATCTGAGAATTCTTTTTACAGCTACTAAGTGGGATTGTTTGGGAACAGATTGAAATCTTCCCACCATTCCTACTGCCTACATTATGTCTAGTCTTGTAGTTGTTAAGCATAGAAGGGCTCCAAACATTGACCTGTAATGAGTTGCATCTACTAGAGGGGAGTCATCATCTTTGCTTAGTTTGCAGTTTGTGGTCATAGGTGTGCTCATGGGTGCACAGTCCTCCATTCCATATTTTTTGAGCATGTCTTTTAGATAGTTGGTTTGAGATATACACAATCCTACTTTGGTTTGAGATACTTGAAGTCCAAGGAATTGGGACAGCTCTCCTATCATTGGCTTCAAAATCTTTTGACATGCTTTGATAAAATTCATGGCTGATTTCATCATTATTACTAGCAAAAATCAAATCATCGACATAAACAAGAGCAACTAGTAACTTACCTTCATCTGTCTTTATGTATATATTACTTCCAGACACTCCCTTTTTGAAGCCTTGTTGTTGTAGGTAGTGATCCAATCTTGCATACCAAGCTATAGAAGCTTGATTTAACCCATATAAAGACGTTTTCAACTTACAGACTAAGTCCTTTCCTACTGTTAGATCAAAACCTTCTGGCTGCAGCATGTAGACTTCCTCCTTGAGTTCCCCATTTAGAAATTTTGATTTCATGTCCACTTGATAGATTTTTAATCCTTTTGAGCAAGCAAATGCCAAGAACATCTTGATAGCTTCCATACAGGCCACTAGTGCAAATGTCTCTTCAAAGTCAATTCCTTCAATATGTGAATAGCCTTTGTAGACAATTCTTGTCTTGTTTCTAATAACTCCTTCCTCATTCATTTTATTTTTGAACACCCATTTGGTTCCTATTATGTTTTTGTCCTTTGGACAAGGTACCAACTCCCATGTCTTGTTCTTCTCAATTTGGGACATTTCTTCTTCCATGGCTTTTACCCAATGAGGATCCTTACTTGCTTCTGCAAACGTTTTTGCTTATATCATAAATAGGAGGGAAATGACTTTTCTCTTGGGTGTGATTGTTATCCTTCTTTGGGTCTGCACACCTTCATCTCTATCACCAATGATTTGCTCTTCTGGATGATGTCTTTCGACATACTTCATCTTTGAAGGGGTATTAGGTGGTTCTCTTTCCTCTTCTCCTTCTTCTTCTTCCTCATCTATTTCTTCTTCTTTAGGTTCTTCTTCTTCAATGAGAAAGTCATCTTCATGTTCTTCAATTTCCTTTTCCAGAAGATCTTCATCAACCTTTACATCAATGCTTTCCACTATTTTCTTTAGTCGATAACTGTAGCACTTGTAAGCCTTGCTCCATGTAGAGTATCCAAGAAATATCCCTTCATCAACCCGAGAATCAAACTTTCCGGGTGAGCCATAATTTATCTTTATGAAGCACTTGCTTCCAAAGATCTTGAAGTACTTCACCAAAGCAGGTCTTCCTTTCCATAGCTCATAAGGAGTTTTTTTCACAATTTGGTCTTAATTGATTTCGATTCAATGTATAGAAAACTTCCCCTACTTCTTCTCTCCAAAATCTAGGTTGTAAGTCTGCTGCTAATAGCATTGTTCTGGCCATTTCTTGGATTGTTCGATTTCTTTTTTCAACTACCCCTTTTCACTGAGGTGTTCTGGCAGTAGAGAATTCCCTTTTAATTCCATGAATATTACAGAACTCACTAAATTCATTTGATGTGAATTCTCCCCCCTCAATCAATTCTAAGGCACTTAATTTTTGAATCTTTTTCATTTTCTACAAGGGCTTTTAGATTCTTAAAACACTCAAAAGTTTTAGATTTAAACTTTATAAAATATATTCACATCATTCTAGTATAATCATCAACAAATAACACAAACTACCTTTCTCCTTGGAGTCCCTGATTTCTAGTTGGCCCACACACATCAACATGGATGATCTCCAAGGGCTTCGATGTAGAGAGCTCCTTTGTCTTGTGGCTGGTTCTGGTCTTCTTTCCATGTTGACATGGACAACATACTCCTTGATTTGGTTTGAACAACCTTGGGATGTCTCGTACAGCTTTGATCTTGCTGATATTGATCAGATTTTCAAAGCTTATATGTCCAAGCCGCTTGTGCCATAGCCAATTCTCATCTGTCTAACTCAAGAAGCATTTATTGATCTGGATTTAAACAGGAACGCAACAAAATACAGAGATAACCATATACACAAAGATGCAGTGGAAACAATGCTTCATTTCATTAATGGAAAATACTGAAATATGCTTACAACTAGAAATGGAAAGAAACTAGCTAGGGCGATGGTAGCTTATCTCTGAGAAGAGATGTGGTGGCTACATGCCTCTGAACTGTTCCGAACTGTGTTATAATGAGGCTCGAAGGCCTATTTATTGTTGAGAAACAATGGAAAACCCTTCACATTCCAAATCCGACCCTTAGAAGATGAAACGCCAAATTGTGGGCCCCGTTTTGGGTAAATTGGTACATCAATTTCCGGGGTCGTAACTTTGGCATACGATCT